>JAJJMB010011676.1:1069717-1164896 GCA_023531105.1 Papaver atlanticum | reverse complement strand
AAAAAAAAAGAGAAAAAAAAGAGAAAAAAAAAAGACAAGAAAAATGTGTTGTATCATATTTTGGTTTGTTTTTAGTTTTGTTCTTTCAATAAAACCAATGGAAGAAGAAATATTCATAATGAAGTTTCAAGCAACAAGGATTTGAAGAAAAGTGTTACATTGTCAAGATTCTACGAAGTTCAAGAGTTATCATCACGAGTTGAAGACCGAAGATGAAGACAAAGATTGAAGACCGAAGATGTTTCTATGGATGCTGTGAGAGTGGTGCTAACTGCACGTCGAACGGATAACGAGGTAAGTAAGCATATTCCCACCTTCGTTAAGTGGTTGATTTCCTTTCTTAGAGATCATCAGAAAAAGGGTTTTCAAAATGAATAAAAGATGTGGGTTTTCAAAACAATTCGGAGGGTTTTGCCTTCCTACTATTCAACGTGTCGCAGGACTCTCTCCTCATTCTTACCTGGACACATGTGTGACCCATAAAAAAGTTGTTTATTATTGAGAACAATTTCATAAAACCCTTTCTGGTGAGGCAGAGTCAAGACTTTCGATCACTCTCGAACCTGAATTTCTTTCGATAAGGGATGGTTATTTCTCTCTCAACTTTTAAGGATGAGATTGTGTTCATTTATATGTCTAACTTCTTATGACTAGTGTGCAGAATCTTTATGTCTTCTTAGCGAGTTGGATACTATCATTTCGGAGAACTTGTAAGTTGAAAAAGTAGGTTTTGTGGGTATAACTCTAGTACGCCCTCACGAGACTATAACTCGTCCACTAGGGACACCTAGGGGTTCAAAGGCTTGTTATACATGCTAAGTGTAACTGTATCCTCAACGAAAGGGAGTTGTATGTATTAGAATAAGTTTAGTTTGATTTTATCGAGGACTAGCAAAGTCTAAGTGTGGGGGAATTTGATAGGTGTCTAAAACACCTTGATTTTATATCTATTGTTTATGCTTTCTTTGCTATTTCTCTTGTAAAATATGTACCTTATGTTTGCTTTTGAGTTTACTAGGTGCAATGGAGTCATTAGGAGCAAAAATAGGAGAAATCAATCATTTGGAGCAAGAAAAGCAGAGTCGTCGCTTCACAGGCGGATGATATTGGGAGCAAGGTGGAGGATAAGGACAGCCACCTGCTTACAACAACACTTTTGGTGGCCTGTATCCAAGATATGGGTGCCTGGAGTCATTCTGGGGTCGATATAGAGCTTGGGTGTCTAAATCCAAAACCAGTTTCTTACACAGACCCTAAAATTCAGAGAATTCACTTCTATTATCATTAGCCGTATATCATACATCACCTGAAACCGAGAGAGAAGTTACGGTTCATGGCTCGAGAGTTGAGAGTTGTTGCCGGCGATTAAGAGTAAGGAAGAAAAGGGCTTCGGGTGGTTTGAAATGGAAGAGATCGATGGGGGTTTGCTGAGCTGCTACTGTTACTGTTGGCGATGAAGAATTTGAGGAGATGAATCTGTTGCTGCTGGTAATCAGGTCAAGGAAATGGAAAAATTGATGAAGATTCAAATCCCAATCTGATATGAGTTTCCGGGTGTTTGAAATTGAGAAAGAATCAGAGATTCGGTGAAGAAACGAGAGGGATTTTGATGGTTTATGGAACTGAATAATGAATTTAGGGTTTGAATCGAGAGAAGTAGAAGATGGGTTTGATTTGAGAGTCTGCTAGGCTCAGGAACAATGGGTATTGGACGGAATCGAAGAAGAAGAGTTGGAATATGAGATGGGTTCTGCTGAATTGGGTTTATTTATTACTGCAATTGAAACTGGTGATGGCTGAGAAGATGAAGATGATATTATGAAATGGTTGCTGCTGTTGGGTTTGAGCTTCAAGGCTTTGATGGAGTTGGTGGAATGGTTGAAGCTGATACAAGTCTCCGGTGGATGTAGGCAGTGGTTGAGAGAATGGAGAAGCTACGGCATTGAGGTTTAGAGGGAATGCTGGTGTTGGTTGCAGCTGCAGGTGGACTGGTCGGCCTGAGATGCAGTGTGCAAGATATGCTGCTGGACTAGGATTGTGACTGCCGGAATGGGCTGCAATGGGTGAGATGTTGGTGAAATGGCTAGGCAAGACAATGAAGCTGAATGTATGAGCAGTCGCAGGTGGTGCTTCAGGTACTGAATATGAGTACAAGTTGCAGCTGAATTGAAGACTGGTTACAGGGAAGTACAAGACGAGTTTGTGTTGCTGCAATGGTGATGCTTATGAGTCATGGATGCAGAAGATGGCTGTGAGCTGAGAAGATTGAGACATGAAAGAGCTACACAAGAAGATGGGTCAGTTGTGGTTGGTATTGGACAGTGATTTGTGCAATTGCAGAGTTGCAGTTGGAGCTTGGCAGCAGTGCAGTTGAGGTGTTGAAGCTGCAAATGGTGGCTAGGCCATAGGGATCTGGTGCTGTTGATTGTCATGGGAAGTGCTGGTGCAGGGTTCTGTGAGTTATTGAGCTGAAATGATAAGGGTGTAGCTGCAATGTTGGTGACTGATCAAGATGGCAAGAGTACAGGTCAGGGTTGCAGTGGTGAGATGAATTAACAAGAGCCGAGGCAAGGTGTAATTGCAGCTGCACTGAAGCTGAGATTGTGAAGCAATGATGTAGATGCTGTGAAGATTGCAGGATTGAGAAGCTGATGATGTTGGTTGCTGCTATGATGGTATAGGTCGAGAAACAACAAACAAGAATTCTGGAAGCTGCAGAAGCTGTGCGAAAAATGAGCAGAATTGGTGCACTGGTGGTACTAGTTCCGGTTGCCGGATTTCAGAACGGAAAGTGGGAATCGCAAAGTTTCACTGAATCATGAAGGGGGTACGAGTCGGATGTAAGGTTTGGCGGCCGGGTATATGAGTTTGGAGTTACGCATTTGGGTACGTTTTCGCAAGAACAAGGAATTGGTTTAAATGGTTCTTCTTGTGAATGTTCGAACTGAGGAGAAGTAAAGTTGAGCTGCTTGGAGTATGCACTTGCTGGTGACAGTTTCTGATGAGAAAGGCGGCCAGAGTCAGTTTCCGATGTCCTGATTCCGGTGATGATGTCAGCAACCCGACGACCTAGTTTTGGACCCAGAATTTCAAGAGACTTATTTTCACTCATGGGCTTGGTGGACCACTTGGAGATGGGTTTTGAGAAGAGAGTATTCTTTTGGGAATTGGAGAAGCATATAAATTGAAAAGTCTTTCTCTAAACCCAGATATTTCCATTGGGGAGACTTCTATTACTTTTGTTCTAGGGTTTAGAAACATGAAAACCTTTCATTTTCTTCTTGTTATGAACTCCATGAACATGAGCTAAATTTTTTTTGGTTATGGATTAAGTTGATTTCACATAACATGATTTTGGGTTTAATGAATTAGTTTTGTCTCATATTTATCGTTTACGATTCTCTGAAAATATAGTTATATGATTGACGTATTATAACATGATTTGATTGATTGTTTTGTCAAGTTGCAAATTGGTAGAACTTGTAATCACATTTATTGCTAGTTTAGGGCTTATTATACGTAAAAGTGATAATCCTTGAATACAAGTAGCACAAATATGATTATAGCTTGTAGTAATACATCCTTATGATCATATGTGAATCGTGACCTTTGTTAAATTGTTTGCGCAATGTATTTCAATTGCATTGATTGGCCTGATTTTATAGAACTTAATGCATCTAGGGAATTAAACTTGATTAGTGCTTTTACACGTTAGGTTGTTCTCTTAGATAGAATTCATACTCGCATCTTTTAATGTGTTTGTTGATGACAAGAGGAAGTTAGCGGGATATTCTTGCGATCAAGATATCCTAGGGCCTTTGATGATGAGAGATTAAATATCAATTCTAGTTATTAAGACAAGAACATGTTAGTGAATGAAAACGAAATCCTTGACCAATATCTTCATCTTATTGATTTGCTTACTTTTGTTTATTTACTTTTGTTTTAGTTATATAAAAATCAGAAAATCCCCCCATTCTTTTATATAGGAAACCGAAACATATTGACAACCCAATACCTCTCTGTGGCGACGATCCTTTCTTGCCCTTGCTATATTATATATTTTGAGTAGTGAGAAAGTAATTTATTTTTTACGCATACAACAACGATCAGTGAACTTCAAAATAATTCTCCCCCTTTTTGTCAATATAAATTGGCAAAGGTACGAAAACTAGCGGGATCATAATGAAATTCTCAAAGAGATACTTCATGACTAAAAAGGTACATATCAACTCTGTTTCGACGATTTCACATAGTCGAAACTTAGTGTATTCATCAAGGAGTTTATAAAGATACAAGAAAACTCCTACAATATTCCACAGCTGCACTCCCCACAAAAATTTGGCAATTAAGCACAAATTCAATTAAGAACTCTCCCCCATAAAATGTCATTCCCGAAAGAACCACAAAAGCGGCCTTACTTTTACAAGAAAAGAAGGATTTCTTTGGACATTAACAAATCACATGAAACATGAATTTGTATCCATAAAACTCAATTAAATTAACCACAAAGGAACCTCAATGATTAATTTAATCGGAAATGCTCAACATAAGAAAACTTACGGAGCCGTATAGTACTTTCACATAGAAGTGAATCAGGAAAAGATCAATACTGCGGAATATTCAAAGATCCATTCTATTTTTCATCAATATTTGCATAATGATACCACGGGCTTAATCTTTGACATCAAAAGTTCATTCTATTTTCCATCAATATTTGCATAATGACATGATAGACTTAACTTTTGACATATATGGGACAATCATAGTTCAAGGACGTAAACACACATATCCCATAACATTATTTGCAATATATAAAACCAATAAAGATTAATACTACAAAATCATCTTCCAAATAAACTTTAGAATTTAAATAAATAAATCTAAATACTTTGCAAGATGAAAATCGTTGGCAATAGCTATGTGTAATCACAATATATGCTATTCCAAACCCTAGTTATCCTTCTTAAAACACAAGAATAAATTCCCATAAGAAGTTTCCTAGACATTAAGACCTCTGAAAAATTCTTTATCGTCCCCGAACTCCTTGTCGTCAACAACCATTGGAACATATGGTTCATGAAGAAAGGAGTCAATTCCAACAAACCTTCTTGACTGATGCCGAACCAGGGCCTTCTGAATTTCAAGAGTTTTTTTTCTTGCTTTATGTGCAAACGGATTAGAACCCGAACCAACACGTTTACGAACAAGGTTCTGTCACGAACTGGATTCGAATTAAATCTACGTGAATCGTACGTGTGCAATAAAGGGATGGTTTGTTTTAAGCTTCATCGAATTTTGATAAGCAACAAACATTTTTCTTGAGCAATTCTTTGTATAGACTAGAAAATATAATACAAAGAGAGTTTGCACACCGTGACAACGAGAGAGAGTTTCTTTCCAACTACTCTTGCATCTTACAGTATTGATAAATACCCAAGGAACTGTTTTTACAAGTTTTTCAAAGAACTTTAAAGAGACACAACAGAATTTGTGTTCCTGATTTCTTCGTTTGTTACTTATAAAGAACATTCTCTGCAAATAATATTCAGTACTGCACAAGAAAACTCTTTTGATAAGAAGAGACATCCTGACTTTCTCACAAAAGAGGGAAATACAATTATCTTGAGAAAGTGTATAAGGATTTGACTAATAAAATGATTCATGCTCTGAGATGTTACAGTCCGATAGCTGAGAATTAAGCTTCTCTTGTAATTCATTCAGTTTGTTACCACCAATTGAATCACACAGAGAAGGAGCATTGCTTTCACAAATTAGCAGACCAATATCGACCTCAACATGAATATTATTCATCATAACTTGATTTAGCTTATCAAGAGAATCTTGCTCTTCCTGGAGATATAACTCAACATCAAGAGATAAGCTTTCAAGTTTCTTTTCAAGCCCTGAAAACACTTCAAGAGATTTTAAACCTGGTGGATATTTAGGCAAGATTTCTTCTACATATTTTATTAAATCAGTCATGGAAGAGAATTCTGAAATCCCTGGATCTGGTGGTACGTTTGTTAAGATAACACTTATATCCATAGAGTCAGATTGCTACAAACACAGACTTATAAGGTCTTAAACGTTTTCGCCTGCTTTGATACCAATTGAAAAAGCGGGGGTCTAACAACCACACCCAATATTTCGTTTCGGCAATCTGTATGGACATAATTCCAAGAGAATCAACTAGGCAGTCAGACTCAATCAAGGAAAATATATCCAAGAGTTATATCTCAATTTCTCAAATCAATCTGCAATCAAACAGATTGAAATCTGTGAGCCGGATCAATATGAGAAATGACTTGGATGGTACCTGTAGCTCCCCCAAAGCTAGCAGCTGACTAATCCAAGAGATTAACTAAATAAAGAGGCACTAAGAAGCTAAATCATAAACTTAAGCATTCAATTAAGGAATCTGCTACAAAACTTATCCCAAAAACTAGCCCCGCTCTGAAATATATATATACAAGAACTCTTCTCAAGTGATACATATACAATAGTCGTTTGGTTTACAAATAGAATATACAACATAATAAACATAGCAGAAGTTAACCAACTACGGACTCAACTCCTCCAAGCTTCTGCTGCGCAACTCTGATCTGTCTCTGAAACTGAAAGTGGGAAAGAGTGAGCACATCATCCCTAAAAAGGGGTGCCCAGTAGAAATAACATATAACTTTCAAGTAATCATTGGAATGATTTGGAAAACAATTCATGTTTTTCCAAAACACTAAAATACAACCAATTCACATAGATAAACAATCATGTATATGGAACTAACTCCTTCTTCAAACAATGTATAATATTCAATGCCACATTCCAGCACCTAGTAGGTAATATTGTGGTGTATCGCCCTAGCCTTTGCATAAAAGATCGAAAGAAAATAGGTATAAATGAAGGAGCATATCCTATATACCACAGATGGGAATTCCTATTTCCCAAGCATTCAGATGGAAATTCTTATTTCCCAAACATTCACAAAGACAAACAAAGCATTACAATTCCATTCCAAGCAATGGAAAGATTAAAAGAACTAACAAACTTTTGGAATTTAAAATAAAACAATGTATGGAATACACAGTCAGACAATGCATGAATTTTGTTAAACATATGTAAAAGAAAACTACAATAATCACAAAAGAGTTAAACGTAAATTCCCACTTCTTTTGATGATAAGCCACACCTACCTCGAGATCCACGATCAACTGGTTCATCCTTTGAATCGATCGTTGTTAATATGGTCTAACTGTTAATCACACAAGAACTCTAAGAATCTAGCCAAAATGGCTCACACAAGAATCATACAAGTCTATCTAATGGTTTTAAGCCCATTTATGACTTTACACCTTTTCATTCTCTATCTTTAGCATAACTAAGGTTTACTAATTGAATTGGGTTGGTTCTATAGTCCATTAGCTAAGTCTTATGAAGATCTACAACTCTGTAGAAGGAACCAAAGGTCAACTCGGACCATAAGGGTCCAAAACAACAAAATAGGAAACTAGTCCAAAGCCCAAGTCCACTAAATAAGTCCATTAGTCCAAGGCCTGGTCTAACTGGTCAACTAACGTTCAAAAGATTAAACTGACGGTCAACGTCTATTCAAAGTCAAGTCCACTGGTCAAGGTCGAAGTCCTGGTCAAAAGGTAAACTAGTCAATGACTCAGGTCTAGTGACTCAGTGAGTCAAACTGATTCGACTCAGGTTAACAGGGTTAACTCAACTCAGTCAGATTAACTGAGTCAGGAAAGTACATCAATCAGACATCTGACTGAACAACAAGGCTCAAGGCTAAATCCATTGCACAATCATGGTGCAACACACCAAAACTCTACTACAGCTTTATTACACATCAAAACTCTAACCCCGGTTCAACTTCAGTCATTTCAATAACAATTCATTTATTCATTCTAAATAAACTTCAAACTTCATTTACAAAACAAACTAGGCTTACCTGCAATTGCAGTAGCTGCAAGCTCTCAAAGAGATTACCAACTGAGATTCTACAATCACCACACCCACAATCTTTCTACTCTCCTAACTCAACACACACCAATACCCAACAGAATCAGCAGTACACCTTACTCTTAACTCCAATCTAAATCCTCACTACTTCAGCTAGACTCATTCTCTCCCATTACCATGACCACTAATCCAATCACAATACAACTTCACCCTCAACTGTATGACCATTTTACTTGCCAAAATCCATCTGCACATTCATACATCCAATTTCCACCATTTATATTCCCAACTTAAATTAACAGGAAGCCTATTAACATACACAGCAATAATCATCAAACCAGACTTCATTTGAGAGTCACATTCAAACTTCGGAATCACCATTACCACCAATTCTCATAATCTGTAACCAGTTAAACAATAATCCTGTAACACCAGTTATATTCAAACAACATCTTCTTCACAACTACGTATCTCTATGTCATTCCATTTGCACCACTACACAACATTCTCCCCACTACACCTCTATTCAGACAACACATCCAAACCCTATACTCATCTCAACTTATACTAATTCCTTGCAATTCATTTAAAGTGTCTATACAACATCGTTTCATACCCAGATATCTTTCAGCATTCTTAATTCATTAATAAACTTATAAACTCAATAATGAACTTGAACTAGTTTTACTGATAAGAACATTTACCTCAAACCTGAATCACTCAAGCAATTGGATTTCAATTTCTCCTTCATTTGACTTGGTTCAGCAATTCGTCTCAAGATTAAGAACAACCCCTCAATTCAATTTATTTAGCACTAAAACCTTTCCATCATCACCTTCAGTTCTCAACTAAGCCCTAATTCGATTCCCAAATCTTCGGTGAATAATAAGAGCAATTCTAGTGATTAAGTTATATGCTGCTATACTTAATCCAACAAAATAGACATCAGTTTTTGATTCTTTCAATTATTGTGTAAGGTTTATTGCTGAATAAAACTATCTATTATTTATGAATAAAAATATTATTTTATAAAATTTCTTGTGATAGTTTTTCGATTACATAGCATGTGCTTGAATGCTTTATATTATTGGTATGTGTATGGGATGTTTGATTTCGGTTTTCTTAACCTTAATATTCGATCTCATATGATGTGTGAACCCTTATGGTTTGTGTGGCTTTTTGATTTAGCGGGATTGAGTTCTAGCCCATGTTGGTAGGCTTTATCAAATGATCATAAGGTGTTCCGATTGAAACTCATATGTGAAAAAGTCACAATATGTTAAATCGTTGTGTTTAACATAAAAGCATATGTGTTTCGGGGTTTTCAAATTTTGCTATTGGCACGCATTAGTTAAAACCGATTCAACCTTTCTCTGGTAAAGGTTGCTTTTGTTGTTGTTCTTTTGTTCTTGAGAGGGATGACAATACAATGGGGGAGAGTTCTAACTTGAACATGCACTTAATGATATATCTTTCTGGGGAGAAGAGGATGCGGAATTTTAGGTAACGAATTTGTCAGTTAATCGTTTTCCTGTTTAAGAAAAGCCTGATTTTATTTCATATATTTTTCTTTTGCTTAACAAAATTTCGGTACAATTGATGTTTATTCCATTATGTGTGTATGGATATGTGTGTGTGATTCAATTGTTTTCAGTTGAGAAAAACTATTGTTATCTTTATTTATTGTTTGATATCAATTGTTTAGGCTTAACGAAATTTCGGTGCTATAATGTTTATGTTTGTTTCAATTGCTTCCGGTTAAGAAAAATAATTGTACAAGTTGATTTATTTTGTTTTTATGAATTATTTATGGCTTAACAAAAATACGGGATCATTTGTTTAGTCATATTCTAAGAGCCGGCAAAACTACCTTGTTGTGTTGTTACTAGTGGAGCTGTCTATTCGGAGAGGAAAGTACCCTAATTAGGCGAAATCTCTTACGACCGCTCGTTTAAAGACTTCTGTGGGATCAAGAATCTCTACGAGTATCGTTGGTGGGAAACTAGATAATTGCAGTATTATTATTTTTCGATTTGATTGACTAACGATTGTTGAACTTTGATTGCACCTAGTTTGTTTATTCTTGAGAATCTTCTCTTCTGATATAAGATTCACTCAAACTAGATCGAAGTGTCGACGGGATCTTTAGAACTGTTTGTAGATCTAAAGACGTCTTGTGATAATCCATTGTTAACAGACTCCGTTCTATGCGTGATTGATCACAAGAGATTCAAGTTGTGGTGTGCAGGTGTTTATTGAAGATTAAAGAAGATTTGAAGACAAAGAAGATTTATTATTGGTTTCATAATTTTTGGTGGGCACAAAACTTGATCGGCTGGGATCCAACTATAATCGGTTTATCCTTGATAGATTTGATTGATTAGTTGCATAGATCGGCATCAGTATTTAGTATCTTGGTAGATCCTATTATTGATTGCAAAATCTAAACTCTGCTACTTTGGTAGTTGTTGGATAGATAGATCTAAACCCGACAAAGGAGTTTATTGGATTAAACAGAAGAGCCTTTGTCTAACTCATATCACCGAGATTGAATAGAGTTGTTACCGAACAGATTTGTTGTTCCTTTACTGTTTGGAATACGAACCAAAGGAATTGTTCTAGTGTGTGCACTTATTGAATGTCGGAAGCGCAGGGATACTGAAGAAACTAGGTAAACTATAGGTTTAGTTGCTTGGTCTCAACTATACGAAGTTGGTGTGATTTTGTATAATGGCTTCATTTTGAGAGTATTCAATTCTGGACTAGGTCCTGGGGGTTTTCTGCATTCCCGGTTTCCTCGTTAACAAAATCTTGATGTGTCACTTACTTTTGTTTTCCGCAATTATAATTGTTGTTATTATAATTTAAAGTAAATTACACAAACGTTAACTCCGTATTACTTGATAGTGATCCTATAGACTTTGGTTAAGTCCGAACCTACTATCAAGTAATCACACTTTGATTTTTGTATTGTATCGATCTCGTATCCATAGACGATCACACAAAGTGTAAATACCGATTAGTTGTATTGTCTCGACTCAGTCCATAGACAATCACTTTCGGTAAGAGGACTTATAGGTGGAAAAGTATAAGATTGTGGTAGGTACCCTCGTATTTTCACAAACATCTTCGTCTCATCGTTTGTGATTCCACAATATTTTGTTTCGTTACCATATGATTAAGATTATTGTGAGGTGATTGATATTTATAGGATGTTCTTCGGGAATAAGTCCGGTATATCAATTGGTTCATGTTCACCTTGATTTATCAAAAGACGGAACAAAAACTTCTAGGTATTTCTGTGGGAGACAGATTTATCTATTCAATAGACTTTTATGTGTGAGAAAGATTGGTTTATCAAGTCTTCGACTTTGGGTCGTAGCAACTCTTAGTTGTGGGTGAGATCAACTAAGGGAATCAAGTGCGTAGAGTCCTGCTGGGATTCAGAGGTGTAAGGAACGCGGCTATACCTTGATCAGTGTGAGATTGGTTAGGGCTCAACTACATTCCAATCTGAAGTTAACTTGGAGTAGGCTAGTGTCTGTAGCGGCTTAATACAATGTGGTGTTCAAATCTGGACTAGGTCCCGGGGTTTTTCTGCATTTGCGGTTTCCTCGTTAACAAAATTTCTGGTGCCTGTGTTATTTCTTTTCCGCATTATATTTTTATAATTGAAATATCACAGGTTGTGCGTAAGTTCAATCAAGTCGCAAGCAGGTCCAAGATGTATAAGGGAGACAGGAAGATCGGGGCTTAATGTTGAATTCGACCTTTGGGTTATAGATTAAATTGATTGACACTTAGATATTGGTTTTTGTTATCGTCCAAGTTATTTCTTATATTCAATCGGGCTCGTAAATTCCTCTTTGTTTGATTACAGATTGAATTGAGAAATAGAGATATAACTCTTGGATATATTTTCATTGATTGAGTCTGACTGTCTAGTTGATTCTCTTGGAATTATATTGGAGTTTGTCCATACTAATTGCTAAGCGAAATATTGGGTGTGGTTGTTAGACCCCCGCTTTTTCAATTGGTATCAGAACAGGCAAACACGTTTAAGACCTCATAAGTCTGTGTTTGTAGCGATCTGACTCTATGGACAGAGGTGCTATCTCTATAAACGTACCACCAGTCTTCGATGGCTTGAATTACTTATGGTGGAAAATTTTTATGCGTGTCTTTCTTCAAGCGCGTGATTTTCAAACATGGGTTTATGTTGGTAATGGCTATGATCCTCCAATGGTTATAGTAAACGGTGTTTCTATTGCAAAGGATATTGGTAGATATGAACCTAACGAGATTCTCGCTGCTAAGCAAAATTCTGACGGTTTAAATGCTATCATTCATGCTATTACCCCAGATCTTCAGCACCATGTGACTACGTGCACTCGGTCTAAAGATGCGTGGGATATCTTAGAAACTGTATTCGAAGGGAATACCTCTGAAAAGGAAGCTAGGCTTCAAAACCTAAATTCTAATTTGGAAAACCTTCGTATGGATGATGAAGATTCATTTGATGAGTTTAATCATAAAGTTTCTGAAATTGTTAATGCATATTTTGCATTGGGTAAGACTATTCCTTAAAAGGACATTGTGATGAAAATTCTCAGATCGTTGCCAGCCAAATACGACTCTAAGAAATATACCATCGTTGAAGGAAATAACCTTGATATACTTTCCAGAAACACTCTTGTTGGAAAGTTAAAAATACTTGATCTTGATCAGAACATAGTTAGAACATCTGCGTTCAATGTTGTGACCATCACAAGCGAATCTTCTAGCTTGTCGTAGGATGATGAATGTTGTTCCAATCATGTTGATTTTGATAAATCACCGATTTCACAAAAGATCAAGGATATTATAAAAACAAGCAAAAGATGTGAGAAATGTCTCTCTCCGGTTAATGCTTCAGATGATTCAATACAAGAAAAATCATCCCAGGTTATCAATATCTTGCATACTTCTGATGTGTGCGATGAATTTTCAGCTCTCGCAGCAGAAACTTCTCCCTACTCAAATTCTGATTCAGAGTTTGAGTCTGACACTGAGAATTTTGATTTCTTGGATAAGTGTGAAGAAATTTACCAAGAAAATCTCCAACTAAAGGCTTCGTTGGAGAGACTTGAATCATCACTTCAGGTGAAAAATCTTGAGATGGATTGTCTTAATGATGAATTCACCAGAACCCTATCTCTGAAGGAAAAAGAGATTATTACTCTTAAGTGTGACCTGAAAAGGTTGTCTGGAAGTTCTGACAAAATCTCAGCAATGTTGTTTTGTCAGAAGTCTTTTGGAAACACAAATGGCTTAGGGCTCAAAAGCAAAACTATGAGCACTAACAAGTCTTTTGTTCCAGCCGGTTTTGGTAGAATTGATGATGAAAGTTATGTTAAACAGGAGGCAAATATGCAAGATAATAAATCTTCCTTGATTTGTTCGTTTTGTGGAAATGCAAATCATGTCCAAAATAAGTGTTGGAAATTCAAGAGGAACAACAAAAGGATCGCCAAACTTCAAAATGACATGCAAAGAATGAATCTGTCTTTGGGTAATCAACAGGGTACTCCTGAAGACAAGAAAAAATCTAAAATATCCAGATTCAGACGCGGTAAGAAGTCTGTTTATACAACAAACCTTGATAAGTCACTGTGTGATAAAATATGTGAGCATTCGGCTCACTCCGTCACTATCTAACAATAGTGACGTCTGCATCCTTATCTTTAACTTGAGAAATGAGGATTGCATCAAGGTTGCTCAAGTTTTGTATAAATGTTAATTTCTTTTTTTTGTTAAGAAAATATCTTCTAAGTTAAAATAGATAATGGATCATGAACCGTAAAAGACTTTTTCAAAGCTTTTCTAGGGTTTGGATGTCCATCGGTCTATTTATATTCATTTGTGATCAAAATGCCCTTCACTTCTTTTATCTTGAAAGATACAGTTTCATGGCTCATGTAACTAGAGGTACCACAAAAAGGGATGTAGTTGAAGCAGTTAATGTGTATCTCTGTGAAGGAATCAAATCCTCAAGGAAGAAGAAGGAGAGATCCGCAAATGATGAAGAAGGTTCTTCCTCTAATTGCCTCTTGTTTGTTTATCATTTTGATAATAACTTTATAGGTTTGGTGAAGGATTTTATCAACAAAAGAAATGATATAAAATCTCAAATCATTTCCTCTTTAAAAAAGATAGCTCACTATGAACAAATATTGTCTCTAACAAGGAACACCTTGAGTGGACTAAAAGAGAACTTAGTGAGTTAACTGATATTTCTGAAGATTTAAAGGAATTGAACGATCCCATTATCAATGGGTTTTTCAATAATGAGAAGGAATTCTCAGTAGATGCCCTGAGAAAGCTTTACGATGTCTAGGAAACTTCTTATGAGAGTTTATTCTTGTGTTTTAAGAAGGATAACCAGGGTTTGGAATAGCCATTATTGTGAGTACACATAGCTATTGCCAACGATTTTCATCTTGCAATGTTTTTAGATTTATGTATTTAAATTCTAAAGTTTATTTGGAAGATGATTTTGCAGTATTAATCTTTATTGGTTTTATATATTGCAAAAAATTTATGGGATATGTGTGTTTGCGTCCGTGAACTATGATTGTCCCATATATGTCAAAAGTTAAGCCTATTATGTCATTATGCAAATATTGATGAAGATAGGATGAACTTTTGATTGCAAAGATGAAGTCTATTATATGTCTTTATGCAAATATTGATGAAAAATAGAATGAATCTTTGAATATTCAGCAATATTGATCTTTCCCTGATCCACTTTTATGTGAAAGTACTATGTGGCTCCGTAAGTTCTCTTATGTTGAGCATTTCCGATTAAATTAATCATGGGTTCTCTTGTGGTTAATTTAATTGAGTTTTATGGATACAAATTCATGTTTCATGTAATTTGTTAATGTCCAAAGAAATCCTTCTTTTCTTGCAAAAGTAAGGTTGATCTTGTTGTTCTTTCGGGAATGACATTATATGGGGGAGAGTTCTTAATTGAACTTGTGCTTAATTGCAAAATCTTTGTGGGGAGTGTGGCTGTGGAATATTGTAGGAGTTTTCTTGTATCTTTATAAACTCCTTGATGAATGCATTTAGTTTCGACTATATGATTGCATCTAAACAAAGTTGATATGTTTTCTTTTAGTCATGAAGTATCTCTATGAGAATTTCATTATGATCCCACTAGTTTTCGTACCTTTGCCAATTTATATTGACAAAAAGGGGGAGAATTAATCTGATGCATACAAACAGTATGACTTATACCCTTAATGTCTGCTATGGTCCATCCTAAAGCTTCCTTGTTGTTTTGAAGGACGGTTACTAACCTACTTTCCTGATCACTATCCAAGTTGGATGCTACAATCACAGGTAAAGTTTCAGATGGGCCTAAAAACACATACTTCAAGGTATCTGGTAATGGTTTAAGGTCCAACTTAGGAGGCTCTTCTAACGAAGGAACTAGAGTAGACTCAGAAACTGGTAGTGGTTCGAACTTAGGTTTCTAAACATTACTAGTGTCCAACAAAGGGGTTGAATCTAACAAAGCATTCACCTCATTAATCACATTATCATCATCAAAATCAATCCCAGAGTGGGTTAGGCATTTCTCTAGTGGATCTTCTAACAAAGTGTTTGGTAATGACTCCTCGACTAATGTTCCTATCATGTTGACCTCTTCTATGCTCGAGTCATCTAGTTAAGAGGGTAGCTTACTAATATGAAAAATGTTCACCTCAATGGTCATGTTACCAAAAGACAAATTCATAATACCGTTTCGACAGTTGATGATCGCATTGGATGTAGCTAAAAACGGGCGACCTAGAATTACCGGTATCTGGTTCTCTGGGTCAGGGACAGGTTGGGTATCTAAGATAACAAAATCCACTTGATAAATAAACTTGTCGACCTCAATAAGAACATCCTCGATCACACCACGAGGAATTTTTACGGACCTATCAGCTAACTGAAGTGATATCTGGGTAGGTTTCATCTCACCAAGTCCTAGCTTAAGGTACACATGGTATGGGAGTAAGTTCACACTGGCTCCTAAGTCAAGCAGCACTTTCTCAACACGGTATTTCCCTATTGTACAGGCAATGGTAGGGGAACTTGGGTCTTTATACTTAGGAGTAGTAGTATTTAGTAGTATTCTGAATAATAGAACTC
Source organism: Papaver atlanticum (assembly GCA_023531105.1). Taxonomy (NCBI): domain Eukaryota; kingdom Viridiplantae; phylum Streptophyta; class Magnoliopsida; order Ranunculales; family Papaveraceae; genus Papaver; species Papaver atlanticum. Next base: position 1,148,741 of record JAJJMB010011676.1, on the reverse strand, counting down.
ACATGACTAGCTAGGAAGGATTTCTTATGGACACCTTGCTTACGCTTTCGCGTACACAAGTCCTTAAGGAACTTGGCATAAGGAGGAATCTGCCTAATTGCATCTAATAATGGAAGGTTGATAGTTACCTGCTTAAAAACCTCCAAAATGTCATTAAAAGTGGACTCCTTCTTAGTTGGTACCAGCAATTGTGGGAATGGGGCTCTGGGAACAAAGTTTGGCTTATCAGGGGCCTCATCAGTTTCCTTAGAGGTTCCATCAATCTCTTCAGCTTCTGATTCAGAAGGGTGAACTACAGCATGTTCACTATCAGGCATGGTCGAATAGTCTAAACCATCATAAAGAATCCCTACTAGTTTCATTTTGTCAAACCCATGGTGAGGACATTGGGATAAGAGATCATTGAATCTCTCTAAAAACCTATAAAGAGATTCTCCCTCTTGTTGAACACTAGTACTAATTTTCTGCCTAACAGCTGCAGTTTTATGCTTAGGGTATAATTTAAAATAGAAGGCATCAATAAGTTCCTGCCATGTTTTTATGGATTCAGATGGTAGGTTGTTCAGCCAGGTCTTGGCTTTATCTCTCAAGGAAAAGGGGAACATCCTAAGTTTCAAGACTTCATCACTAAGGTCTTTAATATTAATTGTTCCACAAATTTCTTCAAAGTCCCTAATGTGAAAGTAAGGGTTTTCATCATCTTTTCCTAAGAATATAGGGATCATCTGAAGAATACCAGGTTTCAACTCATAACTAGCCGTAGAGGCTGGCAACTTAATGCACGATGGTCGGTTGGTCCTAGTTGGGTACATGTACTCCTTCAAAGTTGTCATTGTTGGCACAGTAAAAATCCTAGGGGTGAATTCCTCACTAAGACTTAAATTCTCAAAATTGAAGTTTCCAAAAACAGGGCTCTCCAAAGAAGAGTCTTCGAGCTCCCCGTCTACAAAAGAAAAACCTCTAGGTTCATCACTAATCAAACGGCCAAAAGTGTCTCTTTTCCAAGCACGCTCACTAATGGACTTGAGCGATTTTGGCATACATAAAAAAAAAAAAAAAAAAAAAAAAAAAAAAAAAATCCTAAGGAAGGGAGGTTCTAAGCAAACACACAGCAGGCTGACTCCACCAAAGCACAACAAGCATGATGGCTCCACTTAGATTGTTTCTAGACCAGCTTCTAATCCTTCGAAAAGGAATTCGTTACAATCTGAGCAAACCTCTCTGGATCGATCCGAATAGAGTGAGTCGAAGAGAAGTAGGGGAAGCTTAGGGGAGCTTTGATACCCCCACCTCTTTGGCAATGCTTCCCTGGGTTACAAGGCGGCTCTAATCGACTTACATTAATCTTCCTGAACTTCAAAGTATGCTTAAAAGAGCAACCAATATTTTTCAAACGACTTTCCTATTAAGCTCGTTACCCTATAGGTCTCGTTCTAGTCAATATTTTAGGCTTGGGTTCGCGTAGGTTATGTTTTCCTAAGGCGGGCAAGAAGAGAACGGTGATAAAATCCGAACCCTTATCTTGTATGGCATGTCCTTGCCCTTTACTAGGAAATTAAAATCCGTATTCAGTCCTCAACATATATTCACCTTAAGGCAGACAGTAAACCCGCTGACAGGGGATTCGCGGGTGTTTCGAAAAACTTACCTCCCGTACCATACGGGCGAAGAACCGCTGAAGTCGACTCGGGCCACGACTCCGATGTCATGTACGAACCCGAGGGGCCGAGACGATATCGTAATCGTCGTCCTTCCCTTCAAACAGTTTATATTTAAAACTACCCTTCCGTAGGGTTTAAAAATAAAATAATAATGTCCAAAGTTCACAGTTCAAAGTCCAAAAATAAAGTGCAAAAGAAAAAGGACAAAAAATTACAAAAATAAAAGATATCCTAATACAATTTCTAAAAAATAAAATCTAAGAAATAAAAACTAAAAACTAAAAATAAAATCTAAAAACCTAATAAAATAAATAAAAAATTCTTTGTCTTTCTTTTCCTTTTCTTTTAGCTTTTATCTTTGGCTCCTAATCTCTTAGTCACCAAAGTCTTTGGCTTAAATTCTTTTCGGTCCAAACTCCAAACCTGTAGCACAAAGAAATATACCCAAAGAAACGTAAAATAGAACAAAGAGAAAATAATAAAAATCTAAAAAAATAAAATAATAAATCTAAAAACTCTAACTTAAAAACAAGTCCGCGTCGGCGGCGCCAAAAATTGATGTGATTTCAACTTTGTTGTAGTAAAAGGTTCGTTGAGACTTGTGAAAGCAATTGATTTTAGACTTATTTAAACTAAAAATAGAGAAAATTTAAATACAAATTTGTTTTTAAGATTGAAAATAACCAAGACACTAGATTCCACTATTACACATGAATGAATGATGGTAAAAATTCCAAAACTCTAATTATCTTTAAAATCTCTTTTTCTTAATTCACAAATAATCAAGCATATTCTCAAACATTAATTGTATTCCTTAAGCATAGATTATCTAAACAAAGTATAATCTATCTAATTGAATCACAACTAATTAAGAAAAATTATGCAAACAATTAGAATTCTGCAAAGCAGTGATTTGAGTGAATTATAAAATGCAAATTAGAGAAAAGTAAAATAATTACCAATTATTCATGCATCAATAGCTTCCTCCGTGCCTTGATTACGCGAGAATTAGCTCATCATTATCATGGAAACATGCTCAAAATTCATCTTTATTAATGCTCAAAAATGGTTCACAAATGATGAAATGGGAGAAAAAATGATAAAAATCGGGTTTTGTAACACTTATATTTGTTACAAAATAAGTTGTTACAGGAAACGATAAGGAAATACCGTCACTAGCACTGTTGAAGAACGACGGTCTTTGAGGGTCTTATGTTCTTCGTACCTTCTTCACCAGCAGAAAGCAGCAACTTCCTGTAACTTTTTTTCTCGATTTTTTTGATGCTCTAAACGTCTCCCTTTTCTCCCTATAAACTCTCTGCCCCCTCTATGAGCCTCCTACAGCCTTTATATAGTCACAGGACCAAGAATACCTTCGTAATAACTCCAAAATCTTCTCGATATCCAACCAATAACTCAGGAATATTTTCTTTTCTGTTTTATATTCTCACGCGTCTGTTCGCAGTATACACGCTCCAACACGTCACAAACCAATCCCAGATGGAGTAGAACTCGTGCAAGGCTGATAACTCCATGTATCTTCCACAAATAAACTCAAGAAAATATATCCTCCCTGTTTTGCTCAAATATGATTCTCCGGCCAAATCTAGCTGAAACGAACGACTTTCCCACGCCTGTTACACTCAGAGGAACAAACTCAACCAAATTCAGCCATTGAATCTCCTTAAAACTCCTTCAAATTCTTAACCCAATTCTGGCAGTTCAAAATCAGTTTTTCCCGCAAAAATTTCTTTTTCAAACGAGGAAGGAGAAGGGTGTCCCCCTAACCAAACCAGGGGTGCGAATAGCAGGTGCCCAACTGAGGTGCCCCTTATCCAAACTGAGAGTCTGAATAACAAATGTCCCTTGGGTGCCTTTAGACAACTTTTCGAGACGATTTTTTTTCAAAAATGTTTATTGCCCAAAAATACCTACAAACACATAAAACACCATAGTAAGTACAAAAATGGGTACTAACAATATATACAATAGAGATGAAAATAGACACATAAATGCGTCTATCACTACTCTATCTCCTATTTGAGACAAAAGTCGTATAGCTATATAGACTTCGATTATACACATTTGATATTTCGAGCTGAGTTTAACTTGCTTACATATTTCTCGAAATATGTGTTGGTAAGCTTTCGCTTTAACCAAGTTCATCTTATATTGTTGACGAAATTCAAAAAATGATCATGTGAAAATCGCCTTGTAACATCTTACATGATTTGTGTGAGACAGTCATTTGATGTAGACTCGGAATGTTTCGTACTGATCATTCGATCACTTGAAAATTGCTTTGAAGCTAATAGTTTGTGTGAGACAACTATTGTCGTCTTCCGAGAATGTTTCAATGATTGAAATGGGAGTTTAGAACACTTAACCATGATTGGATTATAAGCACAGTATGCGTACTTGCATATGTGTTGATCCAAGACCGGAACTAAGTATGCATACCCGTATGCGTACTGGTTGGTCAGGTAAAGTTCGGGAGCTAGAGTAAGCATACTGGCGAAGTCAGTTGAAGTCCGGGTACTAGAGTATGCGTACATGTACACGTACTGGGTTCAACTGAAGTTTGGAAGTGTACGACAGTATGCGTACCCGTTTGCATACTGGCGAACACAGTCCAAGTCCGTCTACTTAAGTATGCGTACCCGTTTGCATACTTGAGTGGGTTATGTTCTAAAATCGATTTGTTCATGAACTAATACATTTATATATTAAGGAATGCAATCTTTTTCAAACCGTGGCTATAATGTTCATGAATTGATTCGAGTGAATCAAAATCGATTTTGCTTCAATTGTGTCTTGTATACTTCTATGAGAATATAAACAATTTAACAACTCTAGAACTAGTTTCATTTGAGTCACTTGAACTAGTTATGGTTAAGATGAATATGGTTGATATGAAAGTGTTCATATGGCTAACTTCGGTTAACTATTGTTGAGCCAACAAGGTGTACAAGTTTAGGTACGGTTACCCATATCTAAATGAAGTCATTTTTCATTTGTGTGTAAAAGGCTAAGTTCGATCTAACGGTTGAAAGATATTAGCTTGAGTCTAATCAGGTTTTCATCTAACGGTGAATATTGAATGCTTTGTTACCAAGGTAACTTAGATCGCAAACCCTGATTTGAAGACTATATAAGGGAGAACTCTAGCAACTGGGAAACCTAATCCCCACACCTCCTGTGTGATACTTGTTGTGACTAGAGTCGATTCTCCTTTAACCTTAGGTTTTTCACGAAACCCTGTAGGTTAACGACTTAAAGACTTCATTGGGATTGTGAAGCCAGACCCAACTATTTCTCTGTAGTTGCATGTTCTGATCTTGCTATTTTCTATCGTATTGAGTATTATCTTCTCTAAGATTTGCTCGAGATTTATTCTCCGATAGGCAAGATAAAAAGTAGTCACAAACATCTTCCTCTCATCGTTTGTGATTCCACAATATCTTGTTTCGCTACCATACGATTAAGATTATTGTGAGGTGATTGACATTTCTAGGTTGTTCTTCGGGAATATAAGTCCGGTATATCATTGGTTCTTGTTCACCTTGATTTATCAAAAGACGGAACAAAAACTTTTAGGTATTTCTGTGGGAGACAGATTTATGTATTCAATAGACTTTTCTGTGTGAGACAGATTGGTTTATCAAGTCTTCGACTTTGGGTCGTAACAACTCTTAGTTGTGGGTGAGATCAGCTAAGGGAATCAAGTGCGTAGAGTCCTGCTGGGATTCATAGGCGTAAGGAACGAGACTGTACCTTGATTAGTGTGAGATTGGTTAGGGCTCAACTATATTCCAGTCCGAAGTTAACTTGGAGTAGGCTAGTGTCTGTAGCAGCTTAATACAGTGTGGTGTTCAAATCTGGACTAGGTCCCGGGGTTTTTCTGCATTTGCAGTTTCCTCGTTAACAAAATTTATGGTGTCTGTCTTATTTCTTTTCCGCATTATATTTTTATATAATTGAAATATCACAGGTTGTGCGTAAGTTCAATCAATTGTGAATCCGACCTTTGGGTTGTTGATTAAATTGATTGACACTTGGATATTGGTTTTTGATACCGTCCAAGTTATTTCTTATATTCAATTGGGCTCGCAAATTCCTATTTGTTTGATTGCAGATTGATTTGACAAATAGAGATATAACTCTTGGATATATTTCCATTGATTGAGTCTGACTGTCTAGTTGATTCTCTTGGAATTATATTGGAGTTTGTCCATACAGATTGTTAAGCGAAATATTGGGTGTGGTTGTTAGACCCCCGCTTTTTCAGATATTGACGGTGATACCCAAAGGATCCAGCGAAGTAATTGTTGAAGCATCGATAAATTGGTCAGACCTGTACCAAGATTGCGGTTTACTTTAGAGTAACGGCTGCAACGAATAGCTGGAGTTTAAATACCAACTAACGGTACCATACTTCTTGAGTTCAGATAGCATTAACCTGATGACAGACTTCATGGAATATGATGATGTTTGGTATCCTACCGAATTGTTGAATTCCCTGCAATTTTCAGGTATACCAAACCATTAGTTACAAAAAAAAAAAAGGAGTTCCAATTATGCAATTTTTAAACACAGATCAGATCATCGATCTTTGCAATGGAACGCGGTGGATTATAAAGAAAATTGGTAATTGAGTTTGAAGCACAGATCGTAACAGGGAACTATATAAGATCTTGAGTGTACATCCCAAGGATAATAATGTGTCTCGGTGACGCTAACTTCCCTTTGGTATTAACAAGAAGGAAATTCCCTGTTAAAGGAAATTCACTCATGGGCAGTTATATTTGGCAATGTCACAAACGACATCAAGTGAAGATTTGAAAACTCTAATAAAAGATATATGAAGAGTTAGATATACAACAGATCCTGATGGCGAAAATTCTTCAAATCCTGTCGATTAGACGATACACGGTAAAAATAGACAGGTAGCAAAAGTGAAGGAAATGAAGATCTACTTAGACTGCCCCTATGAATTTGCCTTGAAAGCCTCATTGCTATTTAACTCTGATATTCAGTTTAGAGATCCAAGTGAACAAGAAATCTTATTTCGCGATTGGGAAAACTCGGCCAAGGTGTTCAAAGTAACTTATCTTGAAGATCAAAAGTTAATGCAGTGGAAAGCATGCAATCCCGGTGCGCCCCATGTATACTCAAATGTATAAACAAAGGAAGCATCCATTGTTTGTTATAGAAACATAGAAGGAAGATAAAAGGAGCCAGCAGAACCTTAATGAATAAAAAGAAGATAAATTCAATAGTAACAAAGAACTGGATGATGTTTCCAACCTAATTAATATGAAGACGGACGTAAAACCGAAAAATGACGAGTTTGCAACGGGCATCGAATTTTGGGAGAGTCGTATTCGACGAAGTAAAAAGTACCAATAACACTCCTTATATCTCAAAGTAGCCAAGGATACAAATTAGAAGATCATATCATCTACCAAATATTAATTATATAAAACACCAGATTTGTTAAATGTAATTTTTACCCGATATCTATTTTGTAATGAACGACAACCAAATTTGATTTTGTCTACATTCGAAAACTTGGTATCACAAATGCGTATGCACTGGGTAGTATGCTTGTAGCTATAAGTAGACTAGAAATCAAGACTTATAGTTTTGACAACTAAACTTGACAAACAAGCTTGAGATAGCAATGCTTGCTGAAAAAACGGGGGTACAACAACCACACCCAATATTTCGCTTAGCAATATGTATGGACTAACTCCAATATACTTTCAAGAGAATCAACTACACAGTCAGACTCAAACTTAATAAAAAGTATATCAAAGAGTTACATCTCAATTTCTCGATTAATTCCGCAATCAAACAAATAGGAATTTGCGAGCCTGATTGAATACAAGAGAAATAACTTGAACGGTACCAAAGACCAATGTTCAAGGATCAATCAATTTCAATAATAACCAAAGGTTGGATTTACCAATTGATCGATTCAACTCACAACCTGTGATATTTTAATTATATAACAAAATATAATGCGGAAAAGAAATAACACAGACACCAGAAGTTTTGTTAACGAGGAAACCGAAAATGCAGAAAAACCCCGGGACCTAGTCCAGATTTGAACACCACACTATATTAAGCCGCTACAGACACTAGCCTACTACAAAGCTAACTTCGGTCTGGACTATAGTTGAACCCTAATCAATCTCACACTGATTCAAGGTACAGTTGCGCTCCTTACGTCTCTGATCCCAGCAGGATACTACGCATTTGATTCCCTTAGTTGATCTCACCCACAACCAAGAGTTGCTACGACCCAAAGTCGAAGACTTGATAAACAAATCTGTATCACACAGAAAAGTCTAATGAATAGATAAATCTGTCTCCCACAGATATACCTACGAGTTTTTGTTCTGTCTTTTGATAAATCAAGGTGAATATGAACCAATTGATAACCCGAACTTATATTCTCGAAGAACAACCTAGAATTATCAATCACCTCACAATAATCTTAATCGATTAACGAAACAAGATATTGTGGAATCACAAACGATGAGACGAAGGTGTTTGTGACTACTTTTCAATCTTGCCTATCGGAGATATAAATCTCAAGCCAATCTTACGATTGTACTCAAACACGATATAAACAGTAAGATCAGATCACGTAACTACAGAGAAAATAGTTGGGTCTGGCTTCACAATCCCAATGAAGTCTTTAAGTCGTTAACCTACAGGGTTTTGTGAAAAACCTAAGGTTAAAGGAGAATCGACTCTAGCTTATACAACTAGTATCACACAAGAGGTGTGGGGATTAGGTTTCCCAGTTGCTAGAGTTCTCCTTTATATAGTCTTCAAATCAGGGTTTGCAATCTAAGTTACCTTGGTAACAAAGCATTCAATATTCACCGTTAGTTGAAAACCTGATTAGATTCAAGCTAATATTTTGCAACCGTTAGATCGAACTTAGCTTGTTATACACAAATGAAATATAACTTCATTTAGGTTTGAGTAACCGTACCTAAACGTGTACACTTAGTCGGTTCAACAATGGTTAGCCAATGGTTAGCCATATGAACACTTTCATATCAACCTTATTCATCTTTACCATAACTAGTTCAAATGACTCAAATGAACTTGTTAGAGAGTTGTTCAATTGCTTAGATCTCATAGAAGTATACAAGACACAATCAAAGAAAAATCGGTTTTTATTCACTCGAATCAATTCATGAACATCATAGCCATGGTTTGCAAAGATTGCATTCCTTATTATATAAATGTTTTAGTTCATGAACAAACCGACTTTAGAAAGTAACCATGCACCCGGATTTAGTTTGTTTTTCACTTCCAAACTCCAGCATAAATTCACATACGTGAAACTTCCGCCACAACTTCCAGTACGCGTACGGGTACGCATACTTTGGGTTCCCGGTTTTGGACTTTTACACAAATGTGAGAACACACTATGTTTATATCCAACCATGGTTACTTGTTCTAAACTCTCATTTCAATCATTGAAACTTTCTTAGAGGATGTTAAAATAGTTGTTATTCACAAACTATTTTCATCAAAGCGATTTTCAAGTTATTGAAATAATCAACATGACTTTCGTCACGAGTAAAGATGAACTTGGCTAAAGCGAAAGCTTACCAACACATATTTCGAGAAATAGATAAGCGAGATAGACTCGGCTCGAAATAGCAAATGTGTATAATTGAAGTCTATATAGCAATACGACTTTTATCTTAAATAGGAGATAGAATAGATAGACTTTTGAGTGATAGATAAGTTCAAGTCTCCACATACCTTTTTGTTGATGAAGTTTCACAAGTTCCCTTGAGTAGTTCTTCGTCTTCATTCGATGAACGCCGTGGAGTCTAAGGCTCAACTACACTTACTATCCTAATCCGAGACTTAGCTATAAGTAGACTAGAAATCAAGACTTATAGTTTTGGCAACTAAACTTGACAAACAAGCTTGAGATAGCAATGCTTGCGAGTTCGACCGAGCAGTGCTCTAACATCCCCTTTACTATAGAGATAGCTCATCTATTTATTGGATAAAATTTAAAACCAACTAGCTCATCTAATTTGGGACGGAGGGAGTAACTTTTTATTGAGTCTGAGAGAGAGTCTGCAAATTGGAGCTTTCCATCGGGTTACTTAGTTAGGTGTTTCTTCCCCAAAAATGTTTAACAATTATAAGTTTGCTATAATAGTTGGGCTCAAGCAATGTTATAGATTCAGGAGGAGGTAAAAATATTCAGGGAAGTATCAATTATGATGGAAATATAGTGATGGATAGTGGATTATAACAAATCGCTGAAAGAAGTGGGGAAAATTTTGTGGCTTTTAAAAACAAAAGTTGAGGTTATTGGGGAGGGAAAACGATATCTTATAGAGATGGTGCGAATCTTAAAAAGAAGAATTAGGAAGAATGCTTTAAGAATTATGGAATTAATGAGTACTTCACCATTGATCCATTATCTCTTCACCAATGGTGAACGATGTACCCATAATTTGTATGATTATCATGTCTTGAGAGTTGTACCTAGAAATCATAAGTTTAAATATCAGCATTAAGATTATATAGATTTTCTAGCGCATATTCTTTTTAGCTTGTTATGTAGAAATTCCCATGGATCCCGTTCTCGTCTCTTGCTTAAGAGTGAGATAGGCAGAGAGAACTCTACAAAGAGCATAAGAAGTGTTGATACCCACATTGAGTCATTACTATTTGGACTCACACGCGATGTGGTACACCTTGAGTCAAATAAAACTAAATTGACTCTTTAATTTAAAGAAGACAGTCATGACAACCATTCAATTAAAAGGTAGTGTAACATCTTAGACATGGACTCATATCTTTGGAGCATTGGCTCAACAAGATATAGATAATAATTATTGTCTTCAGAAACATTGGGTGTCTTCAAGTAAGTGTTTAAACAATTAATCATGATAACACTCGGATTTCCACCAAAAACTTAGTGCAGAGTACACATAACAAAAACAAGTGTTTTTGGTATTAATAGATCAAGAGATCAACCATATACTAATGAAATCATAAAGCTTGCTCAAGTTTATAGACATACCTTTGTAGATGAATCCAGTCATGAATCCTATGGTTTTACCAAATATTTAACATCTTACCCAACATAATATGTGTGCCCTAATCCTTGTGCCTTCCTCACCATCTTTCTTATTAGAGCATTTCTTGGTGAAGGTACACTTTCAACACAATCAAGTTGCGTTGGGGTGAAAAAAGTATTGCTCACCACAGGCGATTGAAATAAACTTTTCTGCATCTATGGATTTTTCACCATCTGTAGTTTTCGGCTTAGTTTATTTCTTCTTCCACATATTCTTACGTTTCATCTTTGGATTATCATAAAAGGGATCACTTTTAGAACCAAATTTTTTAACTTCCATCATTCCCAAGAAATTTTTAACTTCCAAAATCATGGATTATGCCTTTTCCATAGTCGTGGAATTTTCTGGGAGATCATTCCTTTTGACACTCAATGCACCATTGGCGTTTTTTGGTACCCAATTCTGACTGTGTTTAGGAGCGACCGGAACCTTCTTCCCATTATTCTCTTCAAGATTTCTCATAGGAAAACTAGATTGACTATTCTTTTGCAAGTTAGTCTTTTCCAATTGGGGGAACCGGATCTTATCTTCGTCTTTACAAAGTTATCCTTTTGATAATCATTACGATTGTGAAAAGGATTTGTATGACATTTATAGGAAAACTTAGGTTTATCACAGCATTGATTCCTTTGCCTAAAGGTTGGACATTTACAACCCGCAATGTCAAGAGGATTGGCCTTAACATATGATCTTGGTTTTATCACTTCTTGTGATGCCAAAACAAAAACATCGTGAAGTTTCCCATTTCTTACGCGAAAACGACATCCCCTATCCAGGTGACCTTTATTTCCACAATAATAGCAAACATAATGAATGTTCTTACCCAGATGTGTGTGTGCTATCTTTGGAGGTTGGTAGACTTTTAGATTTCGAACATTAACTGTCGGTGAAGGTGTTTCACTTTTTCCATCAGTGGAAACCTTTGGTTTAGAAGAATCACTGGTATTGACAAATTACCTCTTTGCTAGTACTTGGAGCATTTATTCCCTTATAGCCCAATCCTGGTGTATCACGATTATTTTTACTTGATCCTAGCAGTGTGGCTAACTTGTTCCAGATAGTATTGAACTTTTTCAAGTCCTTTTCCAATGTCTTTATTTTATCAAGAGCAGCAACTAAATTATTCTCAAGGCATTTTTCTCGAGCGAGAGAAGCACTTTCTCTGTCATCAAAATTACTTTGTTGAGAGTTAATCCTTGCTTCAAATTCTGCAAGTTTCTCTTTCAACAAATAGAAATTTCGACGAAGATTATCACATTCAAATTTCTTTGAATTTAAATATTTTTCACTGTCTTTAAGAATGGATTCGATAACCTTCGAATACCTTTCTCAATTTCATGTTTTCTCGACAGATAGGAGTCAGAAAATCAATGAGACAATACGTCGTCATCTTTTTTCTTTTCATAATAAGGACCTACAACTTAGCATACTCTGAGACTTCCTCATCAACATCTCCATCAATATATGAGTCACTTTCATCGGAAGTTCATCCAACTGTTTTCTAGGCGTGTTTCCCAGTTATCAACAGAATCTACATCATTAACAAGATAAACTTGTATAATAGATTCACTTGAGGTGATTTCAAGTGGATGTTCAGATATTGACTTAGATGTGATAGTTTTCTCAGGTGTTGGATCCATACTTTGACCAAAATCATCTTCTGTGTGTTCCATATTCGATATTATGTTTATAGGTCAGATTGCTATAAACACAGACTTATGAGGTCTAAAGGTGTTTGCCTGCTTTGTACCACTTGAAAACGCGGGGGTACCAAAATATACCACCAACTTTTTTGTTTGGACCTATAAGATAAAACCTAATACAATTTCAAATAGACCAACTTAATGATCCTTGAACAATATGTATATACGGTTTATCATTCTTGTATAATCAGTAGTTTAGGATCCGTAACCTGATTAAGTACAATAACTCTTGGACGATCTCATAAATCAATATCCAAGAAAACCTAGTATGTACCGTAACAGTACGTGAACTAAATTCCAACAAGATAAAGTCTTGTAATCTTTATTTCAAGATAAGATATGAATTCTCAAGAGCAAGTCTTGTAAGTTCTATGCAGTTTTAGTTAAAAACTGTCTAGGTTGATTATCGAATCACATGCATTTACTTTAATTATATCAAACATAATAATACGAAAGTAAAAAGTTAAGAAAGATACAGAGAAATTTTGTTAACGAGGAAAACTGCACCTGCGGAAAAACCCCGGGACCTCGTCCAGTTTGAATATCGAGTCGTATTAAACAGCTATAGACACTAGACTACTATCAAACTTCGGACTAGAATGTAGTTGAGACTGAATCCACCCTCCAAGTAATTCTGTTACGCCATGCTCCTTACGTCTTTTGAACCTCGCAATGCTAGGAACTTGATTCCCTTAGATGACGTCCTTTACATCCTAAGAGTTGCTTCATCCGCAGTGAAGACTTTTAGGGTTTTGAATCCACAAAACACCGATTTTGATTTCCCTTTTGATGTGAATCAAGGTTTTGGAAATCTTGTGTTTGTTTTAAATAATTACAAGGTCAAAGTAATAACAAAAAAAACTTGTAGATTAGGGATTATTCATACTCTTCAAAATTGGAAGAGAAACCTAATTATTCTACAACAAGAACAACTAGAATAAATCTAGAGATATCTAGTTAAAACTTCTTTAGGAATTTATGAGATACCTTGATTTAAGTTTTCTTTCTAGTTCATATTTCGACCAACTAGTGTTGGTATATGATCTTGAACTGAAATCTATCAAACCTAGGGTTTATAATCAACAATCCTTGAATGACCTTATATCAGAAGAGAATGACCTTAGAATAAACAAGGATTATTGACATAATCTATATTTCAAGTTGCGTAACTATCACGATGATTATTATGGCTTTGTGATCCCCAAGGAAAAGACCTTTTTGTCTCACCCTTGTTCACAAAGATCAGTAGTAATTGAAAACAACCTTATGAAGCTTACACCAATTTTCCAAGGGATGATTTGTGTAGCTTACATGAGTACCCTTTATTTATAGTGAACGGTTGCTTGAAACCTAAGCAAGTTCGTGAGCTATTTTCCTTTTTCAAGACTCTCCTTACTTTGAGAGTCTTTCCTAAGTTACAACTCTTGCATAAATAATTACTTTAGCATAAATTTTATTTTTGTAAAATAAATTACAATTAAACTTAGGAAGGAGTTTAAAACATATCACACACTTTAATATGGTAATCAATTGTGTGTGGAAGAATAGCCATCTTTCCTAGATAAGGAAACATCAAAAACTTGACCAAAAAAGGCATCTAGTCATGTTTTAACGCTCAAGTCCGTGAACCGTTACAAACAGTTCTTGGAGTGTTTCCTATTTACGAACTGCAACAACAACACTTATAAGTGTTACTTTAATAAATCACTCATAGCTTCTTCGTTATGACTCGTAATTGAGTGATTCCTGGCTCGTTGAATTCGTATGCTCATTCACTACAATATGGGAAGCTTCTCAGGGATAAAGGTCAAAGTCATGGTTCAAATATCCTCTTTCATACATAAATCATGTTTACTGTCATAGGAATTGTTCAATAGAGTGAGAACTTGTTTCAATATATTAGAAAGGTAGAATTGAACAAGAGTCCAAATGAAATTAGCCACTACATACCTTTGTTGATGAAGTCCTCGTTGATGTCTTCGTTTGATCTCCAGTCTTCAATCTTCGAGGATTATTCAGTGATGTCTGATACTCAACTACACACTTTTAATCCTAGTCCGAGACTTGACTTTAGTAGACTAGAAATCAAGATATAGTTTTGTTAAACTAACATTAACGACTAGCTTATGATAGAAAAACTTGTGGGTTCAACCAAGCAATGATCTAACAGTTATAGTCGCGCTCCTTACATCTCTTGAACCTCGCAAGACTCTACGCAATTGATTCCCTTAACTGACGTCCTTTACAGCCTAAGAGTTTCTTCAGCCAAAGTGAAGAGTTTTGATACCAATCTTCCTCTAACAGATAAGCCTATTTTATTTTCATTTAGATCAAAAATCAAGGTGAGAAAATCTGTTTGCAGTACACAACGCTATCAAACATCACAAATCTGGAAGTTACGACCCCTAAAGAGCAGCCTAGATTCTTAATCACCTCTCAACGACAATCTTCAAAAGATCAATTAAGATCAATTTTCAGATATCTATCTTGAGGAATCACAAATTCTGAGACGAAGAGAACTTTGCGATTACTATCTATCTTTCCTGAAAGAAATTACGAAAACCTCGATAACAGAAAAGCAAAATCAGGATTCACGAACAAGCAAGGTAAAGATAGTCAGATCTGGATTCATGAATCCTCAAAGCGAAGTCTTTCAGTCGTAGACCTAATTATGTTTCTCAGAGGAAACCTAGGTCTATAGAGGACAACTCTAGAATCAACTAGGACACAAAGTGTCACAGATTGATTTTCCCAGTTGAAAGAGCATCCCTATTTACAGTTTTCAAAGGGGTTGCTTAGAATTCAATATAAGATAACTTGAAAATCAAGCAAACACTTTTAGGTCTTGAAAATACAATAGAAGAATATATATTATGGACCGGTTCTGAAACCGAGTATAATGACTGTTCGATTTGGCAAGTATGCCAAAGAAATAAAAGCGATTTGACGTTCATTTATACACCTAAGAATTTAATCATGATGCACAAACATAAGTTTTTGGGTGATCAATGAAGTCTTAGAAGTGTTTGAGAGAGTTCTAGCAATGCTAAACATATTTAAAAATATAATCTTTGAGCATCTATTGAAATATGCTGGGACAGTTGGTACAACGGTTTGGGAACAATTAGGCTTGTTCACGAGTCAGGGTGCAATGTTTCGTGAACCTGGTTCACCAACCCTACAAGACTAACGAACTTCGTTGACAACGGTTCGTGAACCGGGTTCGCCAACTGCTAGCCTATAATACCAACTTCAATAAATCAGTTCACAACGGTTCGTGAATTGTTCCCAACTGAATCCACGGTCTGCAAATTGGTTGATCAACCTGTATTTCTGAAACTCAGATATTTATGGTTTGCGAACTGGTTCGCCAACCTACCCTGGGCAGAAATATTAGTAGTTTTGATTTTCTCTCTTATAATGTTTGAAACATTCCCAAGTGATAAAATTTGCATGGGTAATTTTCAATTGATCCACAAATTTATTCAAACAATAAATTGCTTAGAACTAATATTGTTAAGGATCATTAAACATCTTCGCTAAAATCATATTTCGAGATTTTGAACAAGGCAAGATTGACTCGAAACTTCTTTGTAAAATCTACTAGAAGTCATATGACATCGTCTCAATAGGTAGAATAACAAGATAGTGAGTAAAATAGAATGGTTCAGTTTTCACACACCTTATACAGAAGTTCTCCAAATGTCTTCGTCGATCTTCAGTCTTCAAGGGTGATGTCTGAAACTCAACTACCAAATTCTAACCTAGTCTGAGACTTGACTTAGTAGACTAGAAATCAAGAAATATTTTTGATCATTTAACATTGACAACAAGCTTGAGATAGCAAAACTTATGGGTTAAACCGAGCATTGCTCAGACAATTTCCAACTAGGATTAAATTCAAAACACCCCTAATCTTTATTTAGAACTTCTAATTTAGTACTTTAATAGATATTTTAGATCCTTAATGCCTCGGAATGTGGAACGATCTCTTCGATTTCTAAGTAGGTGAATTTTGGGTCGTTACAATATACAACCTCTTCAAAGTATCCTATGCTTCTATCGATAATATTTGCACTTCGATGGGGCTAGGTAACCAAGATCCATATCCATTACTATATTATCTTGTTCTTCTTGTGATTGATGAGTCTGTTGTTAGTTACGCAACAACATCGCATGGATTTGGGATTATTGTTGGGTTTGTTTGCTTTCTTTCTTAATTATGATTCTTTAAAATAATTTAATATTCCGCACATTGTTTATTGATTCTTCCATATAGATTGAAGTACTGCGACCTCCTTTTTCTTCCCTAATACATTGCTTGTAATCTTTCTTCCGCCTAGCTTCTTTTTTAGCACCTTTAGTCCCTATGGGTCTGGACTGATACTTGTAATCCCAACGAACCTCTCGATTAGATAGCACTTTGGTCCCATCTTGGATTGGTATAAAGTCTTTATGCTAGGAAATATGACACTATTTTGTGCGACCATTAGTTGATAATCAAACCTAGAAGCGTTTTTCCTCAAAATTTCATAACAAGCATTACACTTATGGTTTCCCTGTTTGTTTGTGAAAATACTCTTGACCTTCTTGAGTCGGAAAAATTGTAATAAAACAATAAGTTATTAACTATTATCACCTATCCGAAAAAAACTTAATTCAAATATAGAACTTACTAAATCTTTATATGAAGCACCGCTTTTATATTGCCCATATATTGTGTTAAGAATTGACACATATTCTCGCACGTCTTTTATAATTGTTTTATTTGATTTTGTAAGGAATTAGGGTCCCTTTCATAAGCATTTTCGTTCCGGGAGACAAAGATTTCATGAATACGACTCCAAAATAGAGTAAACGCTTGTTGAGCACCAACATTTTCATCATTGCCCACATAAATGAAAGCAGTTGTAAGATCAATTTCTTTTTGTTGAACAAAATTCTTATTAAACATATTGAGTCCAACTAAGAGAAAAAAATTGAGCAGCAGAGGATAAGAAAATCAAAAAATTTGAATAGTTGAGGGATAAGAAATTAAAGAATCTCAATTGACCGGCGCAAATTGTGTTATAGAATAAAATGTTTTCTTATATATATAGATAAAAAATCTATTACTTTTTAAAAAATAATAGCGATCGCGGTCTAACGGTGGAAAACATAGAACCGTTAATAATAATGTATGGGCAAGATTAGGTGCGAAAGATGTGTAATACAGAAAAGGATCTAGCAAAAATTAATACGCAGACGGAATCTAAGTTTCCATAAATTATCCTTCTAGGTTGAATTACGGAAACTGAGTTTCACACATCACGGAACAGATCAGGAACATAATCTGTTCCCTTCACTTGCAAAGTTTTTGGCCACATTATAGCTAAAAAAATGAGCCATAGTACTTGGCCTTAGCCATAATGTAGCTAAAGCTAAGAAATGAAGGCCACCATAGTGCTTGGCCTAAAGGCTGTAGTTTAAAGAAGGAAGAATTGCTGAACTTTGACATTTCCTGACAAATGCGGCAGCTACTATCCTTGGCCAAGGGTTATCCACTGGACTATCCAGAGTGTTTTTGATACGGAGTAAACCAAATGTGAGAATAATGAGTGTAAATTCTTAGTAGGAAATATGTGTACTATACCACAACTAAATTCGTTTTTCCAGATAGACAACAACAGCTGTTATCCAAACCCAAGAAGTTAGCTCATACTGGTTATGGGTAAAGCAGCAAACAAAGTAAAGAAAGCAGTGTTTCTTAGTTTACAGTCCAGTCTGCACTTCTTCTATACAACAAAATCTAGAGGTAAATCTCCTAATCATTGATTTAAAATCGAACCGACGGAGGCACCACCCCGTTTTCCTACGCGGTACACATAATTTGAAATCTTGACTTTTATCTATTCATCACTTCCTGAAATCTTTTTCTTCCATTCCTCGATATCCATGGCTAGTTCTTTTCTGCTTGACTGCCACAAAATCGAATGAACTACATATTAGTAGAGAGTAACCAATGAGGAGAAGGAAATAGTTATGATCATGCATCAAAGTTGGTTATTCGATTTCAACAAGGGTGTTTCTGGAAATTTAGATTTCACAGTTTTATCTTGTATGGTAAAGAAAAGGCGCATTCTCAACAAACAGTATCAATGGGTTGTGGATCTTTTCATACGAGAAGTTTTTAGTAATGACTAAGAAGACTAAATCTGTCCCCTAAACTAATCAATTCCTCGTGAAGCCTTTTTAATTGAACAGAATGTTAACAGATAACATAATATTCATCTTAGACTAGTTTTAGCAATCCTTCATATTAAATGTCGCTTATTAGTTTTTATTATGGCTTGTGGAGTTAACTTGCATACTGATACATCCAAAGCATAATGTGCATCTTTCTTTTAATCCAAAAGTTCGTGCAGTCATGTAAGACATGATCAAAACGCATCCCTGTAGCGGTTTCATAGCTAATCCCTGAAACAGTAATTAGAGAAAGATGAACTTTTGTTAAGGATGTGGAGTTGTTTTTGTTTACCTTGAATAATAGGTACCGGTAAACAAACCATCCAGTGTATCCGAGCCCAACTAACTCCATCATTTTAGGAAGCTGGTAGCAACAGAATCATGAAGGACAAAATCATTAAGTTGTACATACACTGAAACTGCAGTACTAGAGTGAAATTGTCATTGATAATTTCTTCATTTTCTTGCTAAACAAACTGAAGCCATAATTTCGGCACCGAAGAATATAAGCTGGGAAGCATGTTTTTACAGTTAGATTACTTACCAAAGGAAGGGAGTTGATGGCACCAACAACAACCGAAGATAGCCAAAGCCCAACTACTGCCCCACCTCCATACAGAAATACAGCAGATTTGTTTTCAAGCGAATCCCACTGGAATAGATATAAAATGGGTTCAAAGTTATTCCTTTACTATTTAATAATTCTGGAATCAGTGAGATGAGTTCAGATTAGATTATGAATAATCATGACACTGATTATGAGGTTAATATTTCACAGTCTAACAGCAGATCTATGTGTACAGAAAGAACTACATGAGGTTTTTATGTTTTACCTTCTCCTTCAAGTCTGTGATTATTTCAGTAACTTCGAGAGAACTAGATGTTTCTTCCTCTGAGGAAGCACGAATACAAAGTTTAGACAAACTTCGTGAGTCTGTATGAAGAGAATGTCCAAACAAATACATCAGTGCCTTATCAACAGAATAGAAGGGCTAATAGTACTATGATAATACACTCATGTTCAACAAATTTTCAGTTATTAAAGAAGATATGTTACTGCAAGACGTGGAGGCTGTCTAAACTAAAAATCAGGTATCTGCAAGAAGATAAAAGGGTTAACTTAAACTTTTCGTGAACCGCCAGGCAATCCCAAAAGGAAAAGAATAATCAAGTCTTCATTTAGATTCTTTAAGAAGAGAGGATAGAGATGAGTTTCTTCAGTTGATGTACAATATTTGGTAAGGTTTTAGTACCAGTCAGCTACAAAGGAAGGTATCAATTTAGCTTACCTTCGATATCCCTGAATGCGAGACTTAATCTAACTCCTGAGTCCTATGTAGGCCTCTAATCCATCCAACGGTACCAGTCAATGACAATTATTTTGTCGTGTCAAAACATGTTATTGTAAGCCATTCTTGGGTTCCTTCATGAATAGCTGGATGTTTGATCAGTAAAATGCTACTTGTCAAGAACGCAGTGTAAAATGCGCAAATTGAGAACAGCATAATAATAAGTGCCGGACATGCTGTTGTATTTAAGAGAATCCATATTTTAAACTGGTGCCTTCACGAACAGATAAATTATCTCACGTTCTGAAGCTATTAAAACATATATGCATGAGGTAAAGACATCCGGAAGGACTGAATGTGGAGGAGTGGATTTTCGCAAGTGATACAATAATCACCACCTTGATGGAGGAAAAAAAAAAACTTTCAGGACTTAGAATAAAAACTCAGGGCCGGATATATATATCAGTTGATTACAATATCCAGTGTTGTGTATCAGCCTGACAGTATGACGGATAACATAAAGCAGCCATAAACACACTTTAATTTCTCTCCCAATGTATACCAGTTTACCAGTTGAATACTAATTTAGTCTACAAAGATAAAAGTTAGTCAAGAAAGCTCTGACATGACATATTCGACCAAAACGAACTCAAGCCCCATTAGTGTCTTTCAATGATTGTTTACTATTTCTACAAATTTGATTGAAGGGAAAAAAAAAATATCCACCACTAGAAGACTAATTGCATTCCCTTAGTTTCAATTTACTAGTTTCTTTCTAATTTAGCTAAAGCTTCCACCACTCGTTTAAACTAATAATAAGTCAAACCAATTAACAGAGAAGTAAAATCAACACAATACTAAAAATGGGTACTTAGTTATACCTGATGAGAAATGTTTGAAAGAAATCTTAGTAGACAAAGATGGAGTTGAAAAGCGTCGTCGAGGGAGAAGATTGTTTAAGCTATTCTTCCTTGTTGTTGCGAGACGAGGCCTGCAAACAGCCGATGCGGCTACGAATGAGGATGATGTGTAAGATGTCGCCATTCCCCCTCTGTTGCTGTAGTTCTTCCCTTTTCAATTCTTCGATAGATATAACAAACCTTCTTCTGTCTCTCTCTCCTTAACTCGTTGACCCGTTTCATTTCTGGATTGATCAAACAAAACTACCTAACATGCTGAGCTGAAACCGAGTTTGGTAGAGATGATCCGTTGACATGGCTACTCCACAATTTTGACACTAATTTTTTCAATAACTGAGGGATAATGATTTTACCGGTGAGATTGGGTATACCCATATTAATTTTTACTGGCGAGATTGGGTATACCGAGATTAATTTTGGTGTATACCTATTAAAATAAAATAGTGTCACTTTTTAGTCGGATATTTTCAAAAAATGGCTAAACTTGTTTAATTTACACTAATAAATTTTTATTTAGTTTAATTAGTTTAGTTTAGTTTAGTTAATTAATTGAATTAAAAGTTATTAGATTTTGTTTTGGTTAGAATGAACTTATGGATTTTGTTGGTAGATTTTTGAGAAACATTTTGTTATGAGAATATGGTTTGTAACGGAACCATACTAGCCAAACACTTTTAGAAAAAGTGATTGCACAGCTGTTAAATGGTTTCATTCTCCAAATTACATAAAAAAAATCAACACTTTCAAAACTGACGGTATGAAAGGTCGGCATGCTCGAGCAAACTAACAACCTTCTCTAGCCGACATGTTTATAATAAACCATAATGCCGATCAAATGAGGTTTGACATACAAAGAAATGTGTCATAAAAATAATTAGTCGACAACATATTAATTTCGTAACCTGCCGAATAAAATGTAGTCATTAAGGTTGTAATATAGAAAATGGTGACTTTGGTCATTGTATCATTTTTTTTTACATTCGTTATTTTGTCAAAACAACAAAATGACGATCCTGGATTAGCCGGCACTCGGCAGGATGTGTTGTGTTAAATTGTGCCGACTTTTGATTATACCCAACAAAAAATTGAATCTCAAAAGATGTTATCTACTTTATTCAAGGAATATTGATTAGTACGTTGATTGAAACATAAAATCGTACTCACTTTCGTAGGCAACACGGATGCACTTAGCATATGCACCAAGCCTTTTAACCCCTAGCTAGGTGACTCTGGTGGAAGAGTTATAGTCTCGTGGGGGTTTACTGATGTAATTTTAGATAGTGGTAAGAATGAGTTCGTAAGACTTGTGAAAGCTAGATTAATTTAAACTAAAAGTAGAGAAAATTTTAATCCAAATTTGTTTTTTTTTTAGAGTGAAAATAACCAAGACACTAGATTCCACTATTACACATGAATAAATGATGATAAAGATTCCAAAACTCTAATTATTTTTAAAATTTCTTTTTCTTAATTCACAAATTATCAAGCATATTCTCAAACATTAATTGTATCCCTTAAGCATAGATTATCTAACCAAAGCATAACCTATCTAATTGAATCACAACTAATTAGGAAAAATTATGCAAACAATTAAAATTCTACAAAGTAGTGATTGAGTGAATTATAAAATACAAATTAGAGAAAAATAAAATAGTTACCAATTATTCATGCATAAATAGCTTCCTCCGTGCCTTGATTACGCGAGAATTAGCTCATCATTATCATGGAAACATGCTCAAAATTCATCTTTATTAATGCTCAAAAATGGTTCACAAATGATGAAATAGGAGAAAAATTGATAAAAACCGGGTTTGTAACACTTTTGTTCGTTACAAACCGAGCTGTTACAGAGAACGATAAAAATGAAGTGTTGTTGACACTGTCGCAATACGACCCACAAACAGTTGTCGTTGTCACTGTTGAAAAACGACGTTCTTCGTGCGTCCAATGTTCTTCGTGTTCTTCACAGCAGCAGAAAATGGAGTTTTTCTGCCACTTGATTTCTCGACTCTCTGGTTCTTCCTAACTGCTCCCAACTCTCTCTCTCTCAAAGTGAGACCCCAAACAACCTATTTATATCAATCAACACGTAAATATCTCGCCAATAAATCCAAAATATTTTCTTTTACTCGGGGATGATATTTACGTGATTCTTCCCCTGTTTATCTCCTCCACGCATCTGTTTGATCTCCACACACTTCCTGCACGCTGAAAATATGTTAAACTCGCTCTAATCTCCACAAAATCTTCCACAAAATCTTCTCAACACGTGATATTCTCGTTTTTCCCTGTTTTCTTCTTGTGGATTACTCAGCCAAATTCGGTCGAAACAGACACCCATAACAGCTTTCTATGGTCATATCACGTCTACCCATTAAGTTTCAGGGATTGAATCTCACTAAATCACGTCCAAAAATCGATCGAAAATTTGACAGAGAAATAAGTTTATTTTCCCGCCAAAAATATTCTTTTGAATTTGAGAAGAACATGTCCTCCCCCTAATCCTGCACGGGTGTCCCTTTAGCACTTGTCTTATGGGGTGCAAATAGTAATTTTTGGGCGTAGACAGTAATTTTTTCGGGGTTCCTCCGACACATTTTTGGGGTGCTTCCGGTGCATTTCTGGGGTGCCTTTAGTACTCTATCCTGGGGTGTAAAACACCACTTTTCGAGCCAATTTCGCCGCAAGAGCTTATTTCTCTAAAAATACCTACAAAGACATAAAATAACAAAATAAATACAAAATCGAACACTAACAATATATACAATTGAGACATATTAGACACAATAATGCGTCTGTCATTTACATAGATATTTACCCACAAAATCTACTACTATAAGTCTTAATTTTTATCGAAAGAATCTTCGTCAGATCTGTCGACACTCGACATAGAGTCCCGGTCAAACTCCAAAATTTTAAAATTCATGAAATGATAGCTTTCATCAAATGTGAATACTTCTCCATTTTCCTCCAAGTAGTGCCTTTTCGCGATTTCCTCCTATAAAAACATAACACAAACTTACTTTGTTAGTTTTGTTATAATGGAAGAACAAAGAACTTGACCTATGTAAAAGAAACTCTAAATATACTTACAAATTGTGGGATCGTCAAGTTTAAATGGCTAGGGTTGAAGATCCGTTGTTGGATAGCTATAAAATCACAGATGCCTTTTTGGATAACTTGGTACCTATCATGAATTTGTTGAAGACTTCTTCTCTTTGGGTTCCCATAATCTCACCTATATTGGTTATATATCTTCGCCCAAAAGGTTTTGGGTTCTACGCTTACGGGAAAGAGATCTACAACTCAACTTTTGATGTACCATGTTTTGATTATGGCCAGATTTTCACATGAGTCAAATGATGCCATGGTTGTATGTAGAGGTATGAAGAGAGTTAGAAAGAAGATAATGAACAGAGCTTTGTAGAATATATGAAACTAGGTCTTTGTTGTTTTGTAGAGAAACTAGTATATTTATAGAATAATGCCCAAATCTAGCCGTTGGGATAGCAAATCAATACAATTGTACTTGCAAAATTTTGAATTTTGAGCTCGTAGTTATGGTTTTATTTTCCTTACAGTGCCGACTAGATATAGTCGTCAGGATAGTAATTTTTTTACCTGAAGACTTATAGCATCTTTGCACACAGTAAATGGTCATGTTCAACAACCCTTAGTCGGCATAACAATTATTTAGAAAGATAACGACTACGATATGGTCGTCTAGGTCGTCATATTGTTAACCTGACGACTATTGACATTTTATCGCACAGGAATTGCTGATATTCATATAACTATAGTCGGCATGATGGTGGTTTAAAAATATGAGACTAATACATGGTCGTCCAGTCGTAATGTACAGAACACGGCGACTATTAACATTTTTTCACACAGGAAATGGTCATATCCATAAACATTTATTCGGCACTACGGTGGTTTAAAAAGATGACGACTAAGAGATAGTCATCTAGGTCGTATTGTTCTCATCATGACGACCCTGGTAAATACATAATTTCTGTTTTCAGGGTCGTCATTTTGTCGGAAAAAAGGTGACGACCCTGGTTTGGTCGTCACTTTACAAGTATTAAACTCCTGACGACCAAACTATTTAAACATAACATAACTAAGAAAATCATTCATTTAACTAGAAATCCAACCTTTGTCCAAAATAAATAAATAAACATTTATCTAACCAACCAATAATCTCATACTCAACAATTAAAGTCTTCACCGCAGGCCACAACCCGGAGTTTTTGACAATATTTTTCATGGTGTCACATTCAATGTCAAGTGAACATTTCTTCATCATAGTATTTGAAGCTTGGCACCTTAAAAGACGGATGTCATTCTTATTATCCTATATTTAGTTCCATATAATCACAATGTACACTTAAACCAAATTATAGATAGAATGACTCTAATAACAAAAGTTTAAGTTGAGATTACTTACGATCGTAAAGTAATTTCAGACGCTGATGTGATTTTAAAGTTGTTGTAGTAAATGAGTTCAAACTCTCGGACTTGTGAAGATTCGAGTTTTTAAATTTAATAAAAATATATAAACAAAAATTATAAACAATGGGCGAGAGGTATTGGGACTAAGGATTTGGCCAATTCTCATGCATGTGGTTCAATTTATTTATTCTCAACAATTATAACCCAAATAAAATATGATATGATGACTCTTATTTTTGCCTAAGTAAATTCTCAAAAGATTAGTTGTAAATCCTAAGCATGATGTATCAAAACATTTAAGCTAAGCATACATCATCAAATTAAATGACAACTAATTAATTCAAATCATATTTCAATTTTAAATTAATGCAAAAGTCATAAAAAGAATAAATTAAATTTACCATATGATGAAAATCGACTCTCTCCGTCGTCCCAATGTTGGAGTTTAGCTCCTCATATCAAAAACACGCTCATAAGATAGAAACATGGCTCAAAAGGTGTTTTTATTGAAGAGAAATAATAATACAGCGAATCTGCAACACTTAATGGTCGTTACAGAAGTCACCGTTACAAAGGAATAAGACTGTAAAAAGAACGATAGTTTGATTTTGCAGCAGAATCTGCGACTGTCTTTGTGCGTCCAATGTTTTTCATCTCTTTCTTCTTCAGCAGCAGCAGGATACTTTCCTGTAACCCTGATTTCTCCGCCTCTGCAGCCTCCCTAAGCCTCCGTATCGACCCCAAACTCTATATATCTTCTCTTTGCGTCTCCTGGCTTCTTTTCATCCTTCCAAACTCCTCTCTATTGAATATACCAGAATATACTTCCCTTAACCGCACAGAACTTCCCAGAATAGCTCGGAAAATACCCCGAGCTCTGTTTTGTAGAAGGAGAGAAAATCTTCCCTTTTTTAACGAATATACAGGGTAGTTATCTTCCCTGTTTTATTGCACCGAACCATACTGATCCAAATATCACAGAATATCCTTCCCATAACTTCACATATCTTCCCAAATCCGAAGTATTCTTACTTTCATGTGTCGTCTATATATATGGAAATCTCCCACTTTTGTCGAACCCAATGCACATACTATTCCTGTTTTGATAAACCGAGAACAATCCAATTCAAATCCACAAGAAAACCCGATTAAATCTCCATCCCACAAATTTCAGAAACTTCCGCAGTTGAAAGTCCAGCTTCCCGCCAACCTGTGATATTTCAATTATATAACAAAATATAATGCAGAAAAGGAATATCAAAGACACCAGAAGTTTTGTTAACGAGGAAACCGCAAATGCATAAAAACCCCGGGACCTAGTCAAGATTTGAACACCACACTGTATTAAGCCGCTACAGACACTAGCCTACTACAAAGCTAACTTCGGTCTGGACTGTAGTTGAACCCTAATCAATCTCACACTGATTCAAGGTACAGTTGATCTCCTTACGTCTTTGATCCCAGCAGGATACTACACACTTGATTCCCTTAGCTGATCTCACCCACAACTAAGAGTTGCTACGAACCAAAGTCGAAGACTTGATAAACAAATCTGTCTCACACAGAAAAGTCTATTGGAATAGATAATACTGTCTCCCATAGAAATACCTACGAGTTTTGTTCCGTCTTTTGATAAATCAAGGTGAACAGGAACCAATTGATAACCCGGGACTTATATTCCCGAAGAACAGCCTAGAATTATCAATCACCTCACAATAATCTTAATCGATTAACGAAACAAGATATTGTGGAATCACAAATAATGAGACGAAGGTGTTTGTGACTACTTTTCAATCTTGCCTATCGGAGATATAAATCTAAAGCCAATCTTACGATTGTACTCAATCACGATAGAAAACAGCAAGATCAGATCACGCAACTACAGAGAAAATAGTTGGGTCTGGCTTCCACCAATATGCGTACGGGTACGCATACTTACCCGGATTTCCAACAACCGCCAGTACGCGTACGGGTACGCATACTTTAGGTTCCCGGTTTTTGGACGTTTACACAAATGTGAGAACACACTATGTTTATATTCAAACATGGTTACTTGATCTAAACTCTCATTTCAATCATTGAAACTTTCTTAGAGGATGTTAAAATAGTTGTTATCCACAAACTATTTTCATCAAAGCAATTTTCAAGTTATTGAAATAATATGACTTTCGTCATTAGTAAAGATGAACTTAGCTAAAGCGAAAACTTACCAACACATATTTCGAGAAATAGATAAGCGAGATAAACTCGGCTCGAAATAGCAAATGTGTATAATTGAAGTCTATATAGCAGTACGACTTTTGTCTCAAAATAGGAGATAGAATAGATAGACTTTTGAGTGATAGATAAGTTCAAGTCTCCACATACCTTTTGTTGATGAAGTTCCACAAGTTCCCTTGAGTAGTTCTTCGTCTTCATTCGATGAACGTCGTGGAGTCTTTAGCTCAACTACACTTACTATACTAATCCGAGACTTAGCTATAAGTAGACTAGAAATCAAGGCTTATAGTTTTGGCAACTAAACTTGACAAACAAGCTTGAGATAGCAACGCTTGCGAGTTCGACCGAGCAATGCTCTAACAATCTCCCTCTTTGTCAATTTTAGTGACAAAACTATCAATACATATGGAATACAAAATATATAAACTTTGTAGCTTTTCTTCCAAATGCTTGATCTCCTTGGTTCTTCAACATTACTCGAAATCTTCGTCACTTCCAAGTACTCCAATGATTCTAAATGTGTTCAACTCAGCATCATCGTTGTTGAAGATCCGTAGCTATAACAATGAGAAAACAATAGCTCTCAATCATTGTTATACAGTGTCATAGTATTATCACACAACATCAAAGTTCAATTGTATCATAACTTTGACAACAATACTATGGTGATATATATCACTCCCCCTTAGTCAATACTTCATCTCGCATGAAAACCACTCCCCCTTACATAATGATCCGAAAACCATATGTATTTGTAGCATGAACTACACATTAATTCTCCCCCTTTTTGTCAATAAAATTGGCAAAGGTATGAAAATTAGTGGTATCCTAATGAAATTTCCATAGAGATACTGCATGACCAAAAGAAAAGCACATATCAACTTTTTTTAGATGCAATCATATAGCCGAAACTAAATGCATTCATCAAGGAGTTTATAAAGATACAAGATAACCCCTATAATATTCCACAGCCGCACTCCCCACAAATATTTGGCAATTAAGCACAAGTTCAGTTAAGAACTCTCCCCCATAAAATGTCATTCTCGAAAGAACAACAAGAGCGACCTTACTTTTACAAGAAAAGAAGGATTTCAGCGAAACCTTTGATACCGAATAGAATTGTTATCTACGTAGAAACAAATATGAAATTGAAACAACACTACACTGGCGTTCGAAGCCTTGATTGCCCAAAAGATATAAATGAGTCCAGTGGCAAAAGGCTAGAGAATTAATTAACCAAAACAACACCTATAGACTGCCGTAAGTGTTGAAACGTAGCAGTGTCTAAAGGTTTGGTGAGGATATCATCCAATTGTTGTTCTGAAGGCACAAATTCTATATTGATGATACCATTTTCATAGAGATCTCTAATAAAATGATACCTTATATCAATGTGCTTAGTTCTTGAGTGCTCAACATGATTCTCAGTGATGTGAATCGCGCTTGAGTTATCACAAAAGATCTTCATTATTCCAGTGTCAATTCCATAATCAGCAAGCATTTATTTCATCCATAGAAGTTGAATACAACACGAACCTACAACAATGTATTCTGCTTCGCATGTAGACAAGGATTGTGAGTTTTGTTTCTTGATGTGCCAAGCCACAAGATTCAACCCAACATAGTAAAATCCCCCTGAAGTACTTTTTCTGTCTTCTACACAGCCTGCCCAATCCGCATCTGAATAGGCAGTAAGATCAGTGTTAGTATCAAAAGTATAGGATAGACCATACCCGCTAGTATGTTGAACATATCGTATGATCCTCTTCGCAGCTGCAAGATGAGATTCCTTTGGATTAGCCTGAAATCTAGCACAACAACCAACACTAAACGCAATATCAGGTCTAGTAGCTGTAAGATATAAAAGGCTACCAATGATCATATCGATAAAGTTTTTGATCCACATTTACTCCTTTCTCATGTCTATGTAGTGTACCAGTGCTGGGAATAGGTATCAGTTTTGGAGTTGACTTATCCAGACCGAACCTTGAGACAAGATCCTTAGCATATTTTTCTTGAGATAAGTAAATTCCATCCTTATGTTGCTGAATTTGTAATCCTAAAAAGAACTTTAATTCACCAACATTGCTCATTTCAAATTCTTTGCCAAGAGAGACTTGAAAATCTTTTGCAAGTTTCT
Organism: Papaver atlanticum; assembly: GCA_023531105.1. NCBI lineage: Eukaryota > Viridiplantae > Streptophyta > Magnoliopsida > Ranunculales > Papaveraceae > Papaver > Papaver atlanticum. Next base: position 1,118,991 of record JAJJMB010011676.1, on the reverse strand, counting down.
CATAAGTTGAAACATAGATGATATCATATACATAGACTTGAGCAATGACAACCTCTTTCCCACTCCATTTGGTAAACAAGGTTTTATCAGCTCCGCCTCTCGAAAAACCTTCCTAAGAAGAGAAGTAGTTAGTTTTTCGAACCAGGCACGAGGTGCTTGTTTTAACCCATATAATGCCTTTTTAAGCTTAAGGACATGATCTGGGAAATCAAGATTTTCAAAACCCTTAGGTTGAGCGACATAGACCTCTTCCTTTAAATTTCCGTTTAGGAACGCGGATTTTATGTCCATTTGAAACAGCTTAACCTTAAGAAAACAAGCATGAGCTAATAACAACCGAATGGACTCAATGCGTGCCACAGGAGCAAAGGTTTCGTCAAAGTCGATACCCTCAATTTGTGAATATCCTTGAGCGACAAGTCTGGCTTTATTTCTTACAATCGTACCAAATTCATCAGACTTATTCTTGAATATCCATTTGGTACCAACAATATTAATATTGGAGGGACAAGGTACTAGTTCCCATACATCTTGTCTTTGAAATTGATTTAACTCTTCATGCATTGCATTCACCCAAAAGGGATCGCTAAGAGCTTCGTCAATATTTCTCGGTTCTACTTGTGAAAGATAACAACCAAAATTGCAAATATTTTGAAGTTGTCCTCTTGTCTTAGCAGTAGAATCTCTTCCTCCAATAATACTGTTGGGATCATGATTCCTTTGAACCCGGAGGTGCCGTGGAGGGACACGTTCTTGTTCAACAGGAGTAGCTTGATCAGTGCTCTTCTCCTCGTCACTAGAATTATCAGGATCAGTAACAGTTGGGACGACTTCAACTGATTCTGGGATTTCCTTGACTTTCTCAATTGTCTCAGTTGGAGGCAATTCAGCAGGAGGATTATCATGATGAAAATTACTAATATCATCAATGATAACATTAGCAGATTCCATCATAATTTGGGTTTGTGAGATTAAAAACTCGAAAACCACGACTATCCGAAGCATAGCCAAGAAAGATACCTTCATCACTTTTAGTATCAAATTTCCCTATCTGATCTCGATCTTTTAGAATGTAGCACTTACTTCCGAACACTCTGAAATAGTGTAAGTTGGGTTTCCTACCGTACCATAACTCATAAGGAGTTTTTAGAGTTTTAGACCGTAGGTGTACACGGTTGATCAAATAACATGCTGTGAAAACAGCTTCTCCCCAAAACCTTAAAGGTAAGTTTTTGTTATGGAGCATTACCCTGGCCATTTCTTGAATGTTCTTATTCTTTCTTTCTGCAACTCCATTAGCTTGAGGAGTAATGGGTGGTGAGTATTGTTGAATAATCCCCAGTTTGTCACAAAATTCAAACACCTTAGTGTTTTTGAATTCAGTTCCACGGTCGCTTCTAATTTTCTTTAGTTTGCGACCTTGTTCATTCTGGATTCTATTAACAATAATCTTGAATTCATCAAGGGTTTCATTCTTATGAGCTAGAAATGCTACCCAAGTGAATCTAGTTCTCAATCCCATCAGGTTTCACAAAGCCTAAACCTCGTTTATCACCTGACTTGTGACCATTCTTCAGAGAAGAATAAAAGAAGTTATTCAAATCCATTAAAGGAATTTTGACAGACATCAAATCCTTATACATTGCAATTTCTGCAACAAGATCAGAGTTGATCCGAATTTGTTCATCCAACTTTTTCTGGAGAATAACAAGTTTTTCAGAACTTTCTCTAAGATCAGAATTACATCCTGGTGAAGCGTTTAGAGAGACTTTACTGTCCATAGATTCAGATCGCTACAAACACAGACTTATGAGGTCTTAAACGTGTTTGCCTGCTCTAATACCAATTGAAAAAGCGGGGGGTACAACAACCTCACCCAATATTTCGCTTAACAATCTGTATGTACTAACTTTAATATACTTTCAATAGAATCAACTAGACATTTAGACTCAATCTTAAGAAAAGTATATCAAAGAGTTATATCTCAATTTCTTGGTTCAATCCACAATCAAACAAATAGGAATTTGCGAGCCTGATTGAATACAAGAGAAATAACTTGAACGGTACCAAAGACCAATGTTCAAGGATCAATCAATTTTAATCAACAACCAAAGGTTGGATTTACCAATTGATCGATTCAACACACAACCTGTGATATTTCAATTATATAACAAAATATAATGCGGAAAAGAAATAACACAGACACCATAAGTTTTGTTAACAAGGAAACCGCAAATGCAGAAAACCCCCGGGACCTAGTCCAGATTTGAACACCAGACTGTATTAAGCCGCTACATACACTAGCCTACTACAAAGCTAACTTCGGCCTGGACTGTAGTTAAACCCTAATCAATCTCACACTGATTCAAGGTACAGTTGCGCTTCTTACGTCTCTGATCCTAGAAGGATACTACAAACTTGATTCCCTTGGTTGATCTCACCCACAACTAGGAGTTGCTACGACCCAAAGTCGAAGACTTGATAAACAAATCTTTCTCATACAGAAAAGTCTATTGGAATAGATAAACCTGTCTCCCACAAAAATACCTACGAGTTTTGTTCCGTCTTTTGATAAATCAAGGTGAACAGGAACCAATTGATAACCCGGACTTATATTCCCGAAGAACAACCTAGAATTATCAATCACCTCACAATAATCTTAATCGATTAACGAAACAAGATATTGTGGAATCACAAACGATGAGACGAAGGTGTTTGTGACTACTTTTCAATCTTGCCTATCGGAGATATAAATCTCAAGCCAATCTTACGATTATACTCAATCACGATAGAAAATAGCAAGATCAGATCACGCAACTATAGAGAAAATAGTTGGGTCTGGCTTCATAATCCCAATGAAGTCTTTAAGTCGTTAACCTACAGGGTTTCGTGAAAAACCTAAGGTTAAAGGAGAATCGACTCTAGCTTATACAACTAGTATCATACATGAGGTGTGGGGATTAGGTTTCCCAGTTGCTAGAGTTCTCCTTTATATAGATTTCAAATCAGGGTTTGCAATCTATGTTACCTTGGTAACAAAGCATTCAATATTCACCGTTAGATGAAACCTGATTAGATTCAAGTTAATATCTTTCAACCGTTAGATCGAACTTAGCTTGTTATACACAAATGAAATGTACCTTCATTTAGGTTTGAGTAACCGCACCTAAACGTGTACACTTAGTCGGTTCAACAATAGTTAACCAATAGTTAGCCATATGAGCACTTTCATATCAACCTTATTTATCTTTACCATAACTAGTTCAAATGACTCAAATGAACTAATTAGAGAGTTGTTCAATTGCTTAGATCTCATAGAAGTATACAAGACACAATCGAAGCAAAATCGATTTTGATTCACTCGAATCAATTCGTGAACATTATAGCCACGGTTTGCAAAGATTGCATTCCTTATTATATAAATGTTTTAGTTCATGAACAAACCGATTTTAGAAAGTAACCTCCTTAAGTATGCAAACGGGTACGCATACTTAAGTACCCGGATTGAGTTTGTTTTATACTTCCAAACTCCGGCAGAAATTCACGGACGTGAAACTTCCGCCAATATGCGTACAGGTACGCATACTTACCCTATTTCCAACAACCGCCAGTACGCGTACGGGTACGAATACTTTAGGTCTCCGGTTTTTGGACTTTTACATAAATGTGAGAACACACTATGTTTATATTCAAACATGGTTACTTGATCTAAACTCTCATTTCAATCATTGAAACTTTTCTTAGAGGATGTTAAAATAGTTGTTATCCACAAACTATTTTCATCAAAGCGATTTTCAAGTTATTGAAATAATATGACTTTCGTCACGAGTAAAGATGAACTTAGCTAAAGAGAAAGCTTACCAACACATATTTCGAGAAATAGATAAGCGAGATAAACTCGACTCGAAATAGCAAATGTGTATAATTGAAGTCTATATAGCAGTACGACTTTTGTCTCAAAATAGGAGATATAATAGATAGACTTTTGAGTAATAGATAAATTCAAGTCTCCACATACCTTTTGTTGATGAAGTTCCACAAGTTCCCATGAGTAGTTCTTCGTCTTCATTCGATGAACGTCGTGGAGTCTAAAGCTCAACTACACTTACTATCCTAATCTGAGACTTAGCTATAAGTAGACTAGAAATTAAGACTTATAATTTTGGCAACTAAACTTGACAAACATGCCTTAGATAGCAACGCTTGCGAGTTTGACCGAGCAATGCTCTAACATTCTCCATCATCATTTTCATCATCTTTATCACATTCTCCATCATATTTCTCCCCATGAATCTCATTATCATTGTCATCATCATCATTACTTCCTCCATAGATGGAATTGATTGGTCTTCTTCTGGAGTTTTATCAGAATCACTTGGTTCAGGAGATGTCTGAGTATCTTTACGCTCACGGATCTTTAGCGTTCCCAGCTCAACAAATTCCCCTCTATGTGTTGAAGTCAAGAGTTTGTCGTCTTGGTGAAGAGGTTTTGAAGGAGGAATAACATGTTTCTTTCCTTGCTTGATCTTTTGGAGCCAAAAAAATAATAATAACACAAGTAATTATTTACAGTTCGCATCTACAAATTAAGAATTCAAGAACAATGGAAATGCATTGTAATTAGTCGTCAAGGTCGTCAAACACAATGACAACTAAATATCTTATGGGCTTCGTCGTCAAAGTCGTAAATTATTTTAAGTGATGACTAATCTTAGTTATCAACTTAGAAATAAAAAACCATAACGGCCAATAACCAATCTGAACACGGGAAAACTATGTTTTGGTCGGCATGGTCGATAATTCTCCAAAGTGACAACCGACACTTGGTCGTCAAGGTACTAATCCAATAACATAACGACCAATAACAAAATGGTACACATGAAAAGTTGGTTTTGGGCAGCTATTAGTCAACATGATCTATAATCAACAAAGTGACAACCAACACTTAGTCGTTAAGATACCATTCCAATAACATGGAAATACAAGTTTTTCCATGTATTTCATGTCGTCCATTAACAAAATGGAACACAGGAAATACAAGTTTTTAATAGTATTAGTCGACATGTTTAGGATTTCTTAAAACCTGACGACTAATAATATCATATCACTAGTCGGCAAGGTAGTAGGTTGCATATCGTGACGACCTTGTAAATGTCACTCCCAGAGATTAAAAGTCATCACGATATCCAAACTAAGAAGATAACTACTAAAACTAAAAATACAAGGTCGGCAGGGTTGTCGAAGCGGTACCATAAAGACCACATAACTGCAATTCCATATTTGTGATTCTTTTGACCTAATTTGACATGCAAACAACAAAATGAAGTACTGAATTGAGTTTATGTGATCACTTAGTTTCTCAATCTCTCTATTTCTTAGGTTTGTTTACTCTGAGAAATTTCTTCTTCATCCAATGATTTTTTTTCTTCAATTTGTATTGCTGCATTTGCTTTCCGATTCTAGGGCCATGACTATTAGGTATCATGTTAGTGTGTTTCATACGCGGAATTTACGATTACGATTAATCTATGATGAAATTTTGAATCTACGATTATGACGAATTAATCGACGAGTATTTTTTTCGTTTGAATGACAGAGAAAGATGGAAAGGGGTCGGTATGGTGGAGGAAGAAGGAGAAGATAAAAGTGAAACTGATAATAGAAGATGAATAGGTTTAGTTTTCATTATAATCGTTAAGGGTAGTTTCGTAACTTTACCCATTTTTGACACCTCTTAGCCTTGCTTCAAATTCCACTTAAAATTCTTTATGCCCCAACTAATCTGGGTATACCCCAATTTGGCCAGTATGATTTTAGAGTTAAAGTTTTGGTAATATGTCTTTTTTTTTTCTTTCTTTTTTTTTCAGTATGAAAGAAAGATATTACTGAATTTAAATTGAAAACATATTGTTTTGGTCACTTAGAATCACTAGTATTTATATCGATCCAAAAAAAATAAAATCACTAGTATTTAACTCGTGCTATGCACCGGGTGTGATGGGAATTGGCCCCACCCGTCCCAGAAGGGGTCCTAATTAACAACTGCAATATATGAAACAACATTTATCATTTAGTAGATTAAAAATTAGAACAAATTCACCAATTACGTATGCACCAATCAGTAAGAAGCTACATCTGCACTAAATGGCCTTTGGTTAAAACTCCAATAATTACTACGTTCGTTGGTTTGAAATGGATCATGATTGACCAATCGGGAGGTTGATAAGATGGTTCAAGACCTTGATCATAGGGGTTGACCAAAGGTGTGATGGTTATTTATGGTTGGTCTTCATAATTGGAAGGCAAAGGTTACTGTAGTCAGGTTCAGTCCCATCGAGCATATTTAACAGCTCTGGTACGCTTATTAACATCTGCCCTTGGATTGACTTTCCACTCGAGATTAATAAGAGCATCATGTTTTGTTAGAGCACTGCTCGGTCGAACTCGCAAGCATTGCTATCTCAAGCTTGTTTGTCAAGTTTAGTTGATCAAAACTATATACTTGATTTCTAGTCTACTTATAGTTATGTCTCGGATTAAGATAGAATGTGTAGTTGAGCTTTAGACTTCACAACGTTCACCAATTGAAGACGAAGATCAACTGAGGATCTTGGAGGAACTTCATCAACAAAAGGTATGTGGAGACTAAAACTTATCTATCACTCAGAAGTCTATTCTATTCTATCTTCTAATGAGACTAAGTCATATAGCTATATAGACTTTTACATTATACACATTTGATATTTCGAGCTGAGTTTATCTCGCTTATCTATTTCTAGAAATATGTGTTGGAAGCTTTTTGCTTTAACTATGTTCATCATATTCTTAACGAGTTTAGTTGGAAACTAAATATTAAGTCAAAAGATGATCATGTGAAAATTACCTTGAACATCTTACATGATTTGTGTGAGACAGTTATTTGATGTTAGCTTGGGAAGTTTCGTATTGATCATTCGATCACTTGAAAATTACTTGAAGCTAATGGTATGCGTGAGATTACCATTGTCGTCTTCTAAGGATGTTTCAATGATTGAAATGAGAGTTTAGAACAATTACCCATGTCTGGATACAATATGGTATACATACCTAGTATGCGAGCTGTATTGTGATGATTCAGGTCCGGAACTCTTGTTTGCGTACCTAGTATGCGAACGGGTTTACCTGAGTTGGGTCCGAAACGGTTGTTCGCAAACAGGGTTTGCGAACGGCTTGACTAGGCCAAGGTCTGGAGCTGATGTTCGTGTACCTAGTTTGCGAACACAGTGGTTAAGTTCTAAATTCGGTAATGTATGATTCTCATACTCATGAACTAAAACATTTATGATTTAAGGAATGCAAATTAACTTTGGAAACCGTGGCTTAATGTTCATGAACAACTCTATTTGAAACACAATTAGATTCATTTGATTATCTTTCATGATTGATTGATCATCATATTTGATCTAGGAGTGTTATATGAATATGGTTAAGTTAAAAGTGTTCATATGGCTAACTTCTTAACTGTTATTGAGCCAACCCAATATACACGTTTAGGTACGGTTACCCATATCTAAATATAAGTATATTTAATTTGTGCGTAACAAGCTAAGACCATCTAACGGTGGAGATTGATTGCTTAATTTCTAAGCAAACTTAGCTTGAATCTTAAATCAGGAGTTCATCTAACGGTGAATATTGAATGCTTTGTTACTAAGCTATCTTAGCTTTGATTGTAAGTAACCCTGATTTGAAAGGCTATATAAGGGAGAACTCTAGTAACTGGAAAACCTAATCTCGACACTTTCCTATGTCCTAGTTGCAAACTAGAGTCAATTCTCCTTTAACCTAGGTTTTTCCAAAACCATTATTAGGTTAACGACTTGAAGACTTCATTTGGGATTTGTGAAGCCAAATCCAACTATTTTCTCTGTAGTTGCGTATTCTGATCTTACTTGTTCTATCGTATTGAGTTTTATCTTCTCTAAGATTTACTCGAGATTTATCTCCGATAGGTAAGATATAAAAAATAATCACAACAGTTCTTCGTCTCAGACTCTTGTGATTCCGAAATAACTTCTTCTGTTAATCAGTTAGGTTATTGTGAGGTGAATGATATTTCTAGGCTGCTCTTCGGGAGTATAATACCGGATTATCAGTTGGTTCCTGTTCACCTTGATCTTTGTATTAAAAGAATGAACAAAAACCGAATAAAGTATAGACATATCTGTGGGAGACAGATTTGTTTATAAGTCTTCGATTTTGGGTCGTAGCAACTCTTAGTTGTGGGTGAGATCAGCAAAGGGAATCAAGTGCGCAGAATCCGGCGTGGTTCTAGAGGTGTAAGGAACGCGACTGTACCTTAATCGGTGTGATACTTGGTTAGGATTCAACTACATTCCAGTTCGAAGTTAACTTGTAGTAGGCTAGTGTCTGTAGCGGCTTAATACAATATGGTGTTCAAAGATGAACTAGGTCCCAGGGTTTTCCTGCATTTGTGGTTTCCTCGTTAACAAAATTTCTGGTGTCTGTGTTATTTCTTTTCCGCATTATATTTGTTTATATAATTGAAATATCACAGGTTTTGCGTAGTTCAATCAGTTGATAAATCCGACCTTGTTTGTTGGATATAACTTGATTGACACTTGGATATTGGTCTTTGGTACCGTCCAAGTTATTTCTCGTATCAATCAGGCTCACGGATTTCTATCTGTTCGATTTTGCTGATTGTATTTAAAAAGAAAGATAAAGCTCTTTGATATATTTCTTGATTGAGTCTCACTTTTAAGTTGGTGCTCTCGGAATTATATTGGAGTTTAGTCCATACAGATTGCCGAACGAATTATTTGGTGTGGTTGTTATACCCCCGCTTTTTCAGGTTTAGCAGCTAAAGATATAACTTATCTCTAGATAAGGGAGGAGGAGAATAATTTGAGAGATCAACCAATTTGATTTTTTTTACAGATACTGAATTGCATTGATTCTCATTGATCGAGTTGGGAGTAGGAACACTATGAGTTTGAATCGGTTTTCAAATAACCGGGAGACCTTTATCAATAGTGGTAACAGAGTGGGCTTGGACAAGGCCAAAGTCATAAAGTTTCAAAGCTGAAGAAAATCATAATCGGAAGAGTAAGTTGAATCCTCAACAACAACAACTTTACCTTTATCCACACTGGTCGAGATCAGCGTATCCTCAACGATACTCATAATAGCAACCAGAAGTTCCTCAGTAGCGTTAGCAGAATCCTCAATAGACATAGTGCTAGAAGAAGCTAGAACAGGTTATGGAGGCATCCATATAAAAACAATAACACAAGGTGGTGGGATTTTATGAGTTGATGAATGACTAGATTCTCCATCTTGTTGAACCTGCTTTGCCTTAACTCTAGTACGCATAGAATCTTTGTGATCAATGATACAACAAGAGTGGAAGAACGACATTGGAATCATAAAGTATCTGCACTCAATGAGGAAGGGTTCAATTCTACCTTTCGTGACCAGAGGATACCAATTGGCCTTTGGACGGAGATTCTAACACGGACTTTAACATTCTTCTTTAGATTATGGTTACCATATGGGTCCTTAGCTTCAACTTCTCCAAGTCTGAAAGTAAGTTTTCTGAGATCCTCAAACTCTGCACAATTTTAGGCACATTGCACAGAATAATGCACATAAGTTGTTCAGCAAAAGCATTCTGAATATTATCCGGCCATCCTGAGGGTGGAACAACTCTTAGAACTATTAATTAAAAAACAACAAGCATGTTCATTTAATCTATTAAAATCAACTTCAGCCAAAAAATGGATAAAATCTTGTTTCTCAAACCACTGAACGTAGTAATTGTTGGAGTTTTAACCAAAGGCCATTGAGTGCAGATGTAGCTTTTTACTGATTGGTGCATAACACGGGTTATCATTCTTATCTAAGACCACTGTCTTGTCAATAAAAACTGGTTCAGTTAGAGAAAATGGAAGTTTTGAAGGAAAATAAAGTTTCTCAGACAATTGAGATGATAGATCTTGTATTTCTTTTTCAGAAAAAGTGGTGTAGTTGTTTTGGGTATTTTGAACATCCATATGGTGATAAGTAAAGATATATGGACTGAAAGAAAAGAAAAGACGAATGAGTAAGAGTTCGGTTTGAAATTAATCGTGAGGATGAGGTTATGTAACATGAATTGAGAGTAGCATGAGTGAGATATGTTGTTACATGTTACTTGATAGTGATGGAGCATCCAGCCACAAGGTTTTATCTGCACAGACCAAGAGATCTCTTCCTTAAAACTAGTCCGGGGGTAGTTTGGATGAAGAAGTGGTATAGGGTGATGAAGTTGTGTAAGTACTAGCAGGTTGGGAAGCTTGAAAGAGTCTCAAGGATGATTATTTTTTTGGGATAAACAACTTTTCACTCTACATGAGTGTACTGGTTGGTGCATGGAATGTCGCCATCCAGAAATGGGCATGATGTAATGTAATCTATTAATCAAACAAAAATAATATTCCCTCCGTACTTATTATATAGGCGGATTATTTGATTTTTTTAGCCCCACTAGATAGGCGGAGATGTTTTTAGACATATATAGCCTTATTTATATTGTATGGAAATAGTATTGATAATAAGATAAAGGGTAAAAACAGGAAAAAGCTCGAAGATTTATGAAAACCATAAAAAAAATTAATCTAAGATGGAGTAGTACTTGTAACCGAAGGTTTTACCAATGCCACGTTATGCTGTTGAGCCCCACCGAGAGTAGTTGAGCATTTAAGACTGTTGTTTTCTCCGCGTGGGCATAACAATATTATTTATAAAACTAGATTTGACAAAGCTCTTAAATGCAGGGAGAAAGAGCGTGCCAGAAAATGGGTTATAAGTATTAGTCACATTGATTGTTATATTTGTCACACAAGGGTATGATTGTTATATTTGTGACACAAGGGTATTGGAGAAAAGATATATGGAGGGTTATGAGTATCCTAAGGTAGCGTGTTTTGAAAAGTGGATGAATAACAAGATTATGAACCAATAGTCCTCCGGTGCATAAAGAGGGGACATCTCTATTCTTCTCTAAACAAAAGCTGTACTAACAGCACAAGGTATACTAATGGGTTTCATACCACAATAATGACAGTCTCCTGCTGCTGTTCTTCATTGGTAGACCTCAACCATCGTGTAACCTCCGTGACAAACACACAAATATGCTGCCGAAGCAGCTATAAATGATAATATAAATCTAGTCCTTTCATGCTCTGCGACTATTTAAGACCTGAGATAAATATATGGTGAATAATTTTCCATCATCTTTATTTGCATCTAAAAGAAGAAATAAACGAATCTTCCCACTTCAACTATTACAATGGATATGTGGTTTCTTGCTGTAAGACGGTATTGCAATATAGGGGTACCTACTGACTTAATGCCAGCTGTATATCCATATCAAATCATCACTAAAGTACAAAATAGACCACATCTATTTACATTCATATATAGTTAGCCGGCAAAGGTAGAGTCACGCAAACTTCACAAATACGCGTAAACAAAATATAACAGTACTAATGCAGCTAACAACCAAGCACATCATACTGAATAATCTCATCTGATTGTGGGTATATCCCTCACTATGATGAGCTGTTGAGGAAATGAGCCAGTGCCTTGTCTGTATCATTATCATACATGCCCAAGGCTTCAGCCACACTGTTTGAAGGGAATCCCATTTCTCTGAGAAGATTGTAGCCGTTAACGAATTCCATAATCTGGGGACAAGCACATCCATCCAAAGTTCAGCGTTATGCTACGCAGTTGCATGGCACATGAAATAGAAACCCAACAAGAAAGATCTAGTAGTAAAATATGAAAATGAGCCATGCGAAAGATCTTCCAGCCACAAAACAAATAAAATGTTTCTCACTCACTCTGACATGGTGAACTAAACCAAGGACGAGTACTGGTTATTCTTTTAAACTGTAATAGAAATTGTTCTTGAAATAAGTAATGGAAATAGAATAATAATTATCTTGCAAACCAACCAATTCCCCGTTGCCAGTTTCAGATCTGAATTATACATGTCAGAAGTGGATGCACAAAACTAGACATAGAAATCCACCCTGAAGGTTTTATAAAAAATTTGGTCGCGGCACATGAAAGACTAATAACAAAAAACAGAATGAAATAACACAATCCCTCTAATAAAATGAATGACCAAGAAACTGCATTCACTGAACAGAACTTTTATAGAAGTAGATAAATTTGGAACGAGGATATTTTAAAGACATCAAAGGCTGGTTACCTTGGTGGGACTAGACATAGAAATCCACCCTGAAGGTTTTATAAAAATTTTGGTCGCGGCACATGAAAGACTAATAACAAAAAACAGAAAGAAATAACACAATCCCTCTAATGAAATGAATGACCAAGAAACTGCATTCACTGAACAGAACTTTTATAGAAGTAGATAAATTTGGAACGAGGATATTTTAAAGACATCAAAGGCTGGTTACCTTGGTGGGATTATCCCCAAAATTTGCAACTGCAAACGGCACAGCCTCTCGACTTAGTCCTGAAGCAATGTATTTACTCACCACTGGGTCTGTGACAGAGCCCTACAACAACAACACCACCAGAAAACATAAACAATCATTTTCTATTTTCTATTTTTTAAAAACTTTTAACAGTTTCTTAATTAAAATTGGTGTCTTAATTAGAACTGGTGCCAATTGCTGTAGTTATTAGTTGTTATGATCTCCTTTTATTTATTGTTAATGTTTTTGAACTGTTAACATTTTAATTTCTTGTTGGGTTGACTTCCTTAATTGTGTTTAATACTCAGTTAAGAACATATTTTTGATATAGAGAGCTTGATGTCTCAATCAATACGAAGAACATCTCAAATTAGTTGAATTAGTACCAGGTGCGCTAAAAAGAAGAGTTAGCTTCTCGAAGGACTTCCACTATCACATACTTGAAAAAAAACAGCGGTGTTACTTGATCTGAAGTTGCATTTTAGAAAGGGGTATCCTAACTAACATCAAAACAGGAAACTAGATTAGGGTATTCAAACTTTTGATTATCACATTATCTAATCAATATTTCATAAGCTCATTTGTTCCTAAGTTTGGTCGTCTAAAAAATTGGAGACTACCTAATATCCGGAACGACATGGGAGAGGATTCATACCCAATGTAAGGAAACCGACTCCATATTAAAAAAATTGTCTAACGTCTTAGATCCATATCTGTTGAGTGGATTTAAAATCTACACCCAACTTTCAGTTTGTTTCATTTACGATCAATCTCAAGAGGGAACTAAAAAAATACCCCTCAATCAATCACAAGGCTAAGAGAACCAATATTAAGCGTAGGTGAGATTGGGGCAGAAAAGGCTAAGAGTGCAAGAACTATAATATCTTTATGTTCTTCGACATTCCCTTAAGGATATATCCAACTACGGAGACCTTACCGACAGCTCAGACTCTTTAGGTTGAACTATACAAGATATATATATACCTGATTTGTCCCTGGGAATAAGAAAACACATTATGTAATTATATGATCTGTTTTCCTCCTAAAACCTAAATTAAAAATTTCTGGTATATATATTAACTTGGTCAAGAAAGTGGTGTAATACATAGGTATCTGCCAAACATAGACTCTCCTAAAAAGGCAGAGAGCCATACGTGTTTCCCAACCTATCCAGTTAAAAGATATAAGCAGGTTAGTCATGAGGCTGATCCATGCTTCTACTTCTTAGTCATATCTATCAAATGGCAGTAGATGTACAACCAGGAGGGCACTATCCGGTGTTTATTTATCTTATCAGGCAGCTAGAATTTTATCAATTGTGCTGTGCGATAGTGATTCGTCGAAGTTGAAACTTGAAAGAAACTTCACTCCATTGCTTCGACCTTTTTTTTCTTCTAAAAGGCAAAGGTTAACTCATGGAAAAACATAAAGAAAAATCATGATAAAATTCCACATACCACAGAAGAAGTTGATTCTGTAGTTCTAGATGGAAGGTTTTCCTGAGCAAACCCTGTCCAGTTTTGGCCATCCTTGTCTGCCTCCGCAAGAACTTTCTTCTCAAAATCAAAATCAAACTGAAAAGTGCTCCGTGGAATTTCTCCACCAACCGGCGACAACTGAGGCTGCAAATTAAAAGATTCAATTTGAAAAACTCAAAAGATAGAATGCATGTAATCGATTTATATTTTCCAGATTAAATCACAAATTTCAACTAGCAACAAACTTACAGGTGGAGTTATTCTGTATTCTGGTTTAATTGCAACCCTAATCCCCATTCCTGCTGAAAAATCATCCCCAATTACAAAAATTCAGTATTTTTACAAAAACCTAAAAATCAAAAACATGATATTAAATAAATAAATCCCTAGGTACATAGAGAGAGTGAGAATTACAGGAAGGAGAAGGAGAGGTGTTCTGCTGGAAAGAAGGTGCGCGAGCAGGAAGAGCACCATGACCAGCAGAGGGTCCAACTCTAGGGTAAAGTGAAGAGCCATGATTTGATGATTGTGAATTCATCGTAGTTGTTGTTGGTCTATACATGGAGTTATCATACGGCGGTCCTGTTCTTGCTCTAAAATCATAATCCATCCCGATCGATCAATCAAGAAACAAAAAACTGAGTAACACAAAAGATTAACGAATCTAATCTAGAAATCAAAATTTGAAGACAAACTGGCTGCTGGGTACCAAATTTCTGTCTCTATATATACATACACCCCAAAAGTTAATAAATATATTGTAATTAACACCCTACATTGTTCACATATCAACTTATAACCCCTTTGACTTAGGTGTCTATACACGAATGCGTGTCGCTGATGTGGTTGTTGTCTTGGCGACCCGCTCTCTCTTTCTTCTTCGTCGTCTTCCTTGCTCCCTTCTTTCCGCGTCTCTGCAAATAAAAACTTCTTTTTTGTCTTTTTTTTCTTGGTAGTGCAGAAGATTTTCAAATGAGCATCGATTTTTTAGTTTTTGGCATTTGAAGAGAGTTGAATCCGAAGAGTTTGCTGAAATCGCTGATGAGTTTTACTGTTTCGAATTGAAGAATTGTAAGTACTTCGTAATTGAAGTTAAATTGCTGTAATTTTTGACTGTAAATGTTGGTATTTTTGTTAAAAAACAGCTTTTGGTTTCTAGTGTTTTTGTTTTTCTTTCTTTAATCGATATTGGTGTGTATAAATAGAAAATCCTTAACTTACAGTAGTTTTTTGAATTTAATTCTTATTGAGTTATGGTTTAAAAGTTGAACTTTTTTATTTAGTTTATCAAAATGAGAGAATAAGAAAAACTTAGGGTTTGTTTGGATCTCCCAAAATCTATTGAAAAAAATAAGAACTTCTTATAATTCTCTCGTACATATAATGCAAGAGTAGAGCAACCCAAACTGAACTCATAAAAACATCTGGAGACTCCCACTTTGTAATTTGAAGGGTACTGCTGTTTTTTTTTTGTCTGCTTTAGTGAGACAAATGTCACTATTTTCTGAAAAATGCATGTCTGTTAGCTCTATAATTTCTTGATAGGCAAAGTATTCATATAAAAGTGCAACTTAAAGCTAAAGTTGTAACTGCAGGACCTCAACTTTTAACTGCTGAATATCCTTTTATATAATATGGTTCTTGACATCTTGTTGACTGTTGTAGAGAGCTATATGTTTGAGTATTTCTTTTTGCTCCCCATTCTTTTTCCGCTTGATATCTATGATACTAAAGTATTACTTTCAACTGATGCTTTTATGATCCTTAATTTGCTTCCTCGATATTTCTTACAAGCTTATTGTTGTTATCCTTACGCCTAGACGTATATCCCGTTATTGTTTGGTGTCGAGGTTACAGTACTCAAATTGGCTTTTGATATGGAATTTTCTGATTGCTAGAAATCTGTTCAAACAGTACTCAGTTTGGAGATCAACCATGGGAAGTGATGAAACTGGAACACCTTCTAAATCTGAGAAATCGTCATCTTCATCTGCACCTGTAAGCTTGTAAATATTTGCAGCGCATGTAAACTGATTTCTTAAAGAATGCTGCAACCTCTTAATGCTGATATGCTTATTATTAATTTGAATTGTGTAACCACATTATTGTTGATTTCCTAATGACCAATGAATTGTTTCTAAAGAGTTAAAGACATGACGCATTTCAGTATAAGCATGAACAGACATAATTCTTCTGTCCCTTGTTTTTGATATTTGAATTGAGTATGTGATTTTTGGTGCATCTTTCTGACCCGACAGACTCGACAGGAACAAAACAATATTCCTGCTTATCCTGACTGGCCATCTCTCCAGGTAATCTTGCTTTTACAAACCATGTGTTCTTTTTTACTCTAAATTTTGCGGGTATCTGAAGTCTGAACAGTTTTACGTCGTGTATTTACGAAAGCTTGTTAGAATTTTCCTTTTCGCATTATTTTGCAGGCCTATTATGGAGCTGGAGTCCCCCTGCCACCTCCTTATTTTAACCCTGCACTAACACCTGGTCATCCTCCTCATCCATATATTTGGGCTCCACCTCAGGTATTTACTCTAGAATATAACGTTGCTTTCATTGTTTACTTCTCATGGTATAATTATACAACACGAGGGAATAATATTTCGAGTTTGACTTTTTAACGTGGTGATTATATATAACGCTGCTTTCATTGTTTACTTCTCATGGTAAAAGTAAATAACAAAAGTGGATAATTTTCAAGTGTGACTTCTTAACTTGGCCGGCTGTTAGTTTAACTTTTTTATATTTATTTAATGCTTCTAGCATATGATGCCACCATATGGATCGCCCTATACTGCAATTTACCCGTGTGGGGGCATGTATGGACATCCTTCAGTTTCTCTTGTAAGTCTTCAGACTCTACTTTCAATTTCAAGTTTGTCTCGTTTACTTCAGTTAGGAACTTCAATAAACCTGTATGATGATATCATGGCGACCCTCCGTCCATGTTTGTCTAAATTGTTCATCAATCTAAACTGACTTCGTAATGGCCTTATATTGTTTCACAAGAACCCAAGATGTCATCTTGACCTGGTATCTCAAATTTCCAACCTATCCTGTAATATAGTTCAAACATCTGTTGGGCTGGAACTGGGTTTTCATTCCTCTTGATTTATTTGAAATGTGTGGCTTACTGTTATGCAATAAAATCTTACTCACATATAAATCGTTTCTTGTCCAGGGCTCTTATGGTCATGGAATACCTTTGTCCCCTGCCATAAGGGAAACCTTGGTATGGAGATTTTTCTTGTGTCATTTCCTTCTGTTGCGCATGCTTGTTATCCTTTTTTCTTTTGATTTGTTCGCTTAACTTCTATGTGTATCTTGAGGGATATCTAACTATCTTGGTTTTAGTGTAGGTAGCAACTCCATTGAGCATAGCAATCCCTGTTAAGTGTCCAAGCAGTCAGGACCTAGGAATGAAGAAAAAAGTATCTAATGGTACTGGTGGAGGATCACAGAGGTTTGTTTATCTATATTGATTAGCTATCCATCAGTCGCTTTTCCTCGAAAATTAGGAAAACTATTTTAGATCTGGCTGTATTCAGCATCTTATGTTGAATGAGAGAATAACCAAGTTATTGTCTCCATGTTGCCAGTGGTGAATGTGGCACAAGTTCTAGTAATGGAAGTGATTGGAGTTTAGAAGGAGTAAGGATTCTTTTCCGTTTCCTTTCTCTAACATATATTTCATTAGCACTGCAATTTTTAATTTGTTTTCTAGAATACCTCATTTTTTTTAATTTTTTGGCTGAATATTAACCTGATGTACAGTATGCTTTATTGATTAGCGAAACCAAATGCTGGGTAAAAGGAGGAGGAAGGACAGACTTTCCGTAGGTGGGATAACGTTCTCCATTATTCAAGCGACAGTTTTCAGGAGAAGCTAATGTCATTATATGTGGTTAATTTAATACTTTGTCGGTGCAGGAACAGCTTTAGAAGTTGTACCTTCTCACAGCACTCACCCTGCACATGTTCCAGCAATGCTGACTCGTGATGGTGTGACTTCTGAACATCCGGTACAGGTAGCTTTCAGATATCTTTTTTTCGATCCATCATTTGTAATAGCTTACGTGAAGATTCTGAAAAGTAAAGAAATAACTTAAACGCAAAATACTTACTCCTTGGGTAAATAAAGTTAAAAGAAACAAACCTTTATTGGTGACATAATTTAACATATATTTACTGTATAGATCTACACGTTATCGATTTGGATATTATTGGATAAAAATGAGAACTATCTCAATTAGTGCTGGATAAAGTTTCTATTAGGTAATATTTTATCCATATCTGGAGTTGAAAAACTCAAAAGACTAGAATTTCTACTATCCATCTATACCTATTGGGAGAAATAGTTGTATTCGTATTGCTTCAATTCATAGTGAGAAAGAAATACTCGTATTGCCTTAATTCAGGGGTTAACTACCATTTCTTCATTTTACATTTGTTACCTCAGGATGACCATGAGTTGAAAAAGCAAAGGAGGAAACAATCTAACAGAGAGTCTGCTAGAAGGTCAAGGTTGAGGAAGCAGGTATTGGAACATTTTGAAATTCTTCAGACCAAAAATTGAATAGGGAGTCAGAACTGTTGGATTTGGTGAATAATTGGAAATTTGGTTGTTTTTATTGGCACTCTTATGGAGATGATCTAATGGCTGAATTGCTGATACAGAATTGTTTTGAGTATTCACATTCATTTCCTTGCAAGATGGCCATTAAAAAACATTCTTAGGATAGGGCGACTCCCTCTGAAATTGAAAAGGCTCCTGTGACAAAGCCAGTGTAGTCTCGAAAAACCACACCCCCACTATATCACTCGCAATCCTTACTCTATGACTCTTTCATCTGTTGTCAGTTTTGGAGAATTTCCCTGTTTCACTTGTTGTCATTTTTGGAGAATTTCACTTAAATTTTGCATTTTTTTCTTCTTCTTCTAGGCCGAGAGCGAAGAACTCACCCTCAAAGTGGAATCCCTCAATGTTGAGAATGCAGCTCTCAAATCTGAAATGAGACGGTTGGCCGAGGATTCTGAGAAACTGAGGCTAGAAAATACTTCACTCATGGTACTGTCATTCCTTTTTCTCTCTTATCTCACGTATTTGTTTGTCATATGATTATCATCAGTCCATTCAATGTTCATTTATACAATGTTTCTTTGTGAACCCTATAATTATTTTAGGTTTTTAGTAGTTCATCTACGGTAACCCTGTTAGAGTCTTAGACCACATTTTATGACGTCAAAGTCTCAAACATACCCTTTAGATACTTAAAATGGTATGGTAAGGATAACACGTGGAAATCAAGAGAGTGTGAATGGAAGAGTATAAACCACTCAGAGGAGAAAGACCTCTATCTTATAAATGCCCTTTTTTGATCTTACCACTTCAATTCCTAGGAAGTAGCAATGGGGAAGGTCCTTTATCTCAAATTCTTTGGCCAAATAAGATTTTACCTTCCCCACTTCTTCCACATCAACCTGTCATTACAATGTCATCCGGATAGACAATAAGCATGGTAATTTTTCCATTCCGTGAACCTTTGAGGAACAAGGTATGATCAGCCTGACTTGGCTGAAATTCATATCTCAACATACTTTGGGCAGACCTGTTAAACCATGCCCTTGAAGACTGCTTTAAACCATATAAAGATTTCTTCAACTTGCACAATTTTCCTTCATTAGTGGCTGTTTGATATTCAGGAGGAATGTCCATGTACACTTCCTCTTCAAAGTCACCATTAAGAAAAGCATTCTTCACATTAAACTGTTGAAGTGGCCAGTCCTTGTTTGCTGCCAAAGATAACAAGACACGAATAGAGCAAAGGTTTCTTGATAGTCAATTCCATAAGTCTGGCTACTAATCTTGCTTTGTGCCTTTCGGTAGTCCCATCAGACTTAATAGTGAATACCCAGCTGCAGCCAACAGTTTTTTTCCTTCTGGTAGCTCGACCTCGTCCCATGTGCAATTCCCTTTTAGAGCTTTTTTTTCTTCTATCAGAATTTGCCTCCGCTTTGGATCAACAAGAGTGTCTTCAACCCTTTAGGAATTGTAACAGATGATAATTTGTTTGCAAAAGCAGCATAGGAGGGCGACAGACGGTGAGAAGATACAAAGTTAGAGAGTGGATGATCAGTAGAATACCCATATCTGGTTAGAGGTTTACGTGTACGAGTAGGATACCTATCTTCCACAACATTTGTGGACTCCTCAGCTGAATCTACATCTATAGCATTCGTGGACACCTCAGCTGAAATATCATCTTCATCAGCTCTTATGGTTGTCTCAGCCGGAACTGAAGGAGGTTCTGATTCCGGTATGTGAGGGGCCTTGTCTCTTCGTTTGTAAACTTGAAGTTGTGGAATAACCAGAGGTTGAAGAGTATCACTTTTCTTAGGTACTGAACCAGGAATATAAAACCAAGGCTGTTCACAATATGTACTATGCTCCCCTGAAGAGAAGTCTCTGAACTCTCTAAGAAGTAGGCTTGATTTCATAAAAGGTTACATCCACAGATACATAGATCTTTTACGTAGGAGGATGACAACACCTGTAGCCTTTCTAAGTTTACTCCTATCTTGTTTATAGACACGAACGTAGCAAACATACCCAAAGATTTTGATGGGAGCGGAAGCCTGAGGTTGACGTGAAAGACCAAGAGAAAGAACAGCACTAAGTGTTTGAAAATTCAGAACCCGAGAAGGCATCTTGTTAATCAGCTGTGATGCAGTAAGGACAACAGCACCCCAATACCTTTTTGGCACATTCATCTGGAACAGCAAGCACCTAGAGACTTCCAGTAGATGACGATTTTTTCACTCAGCAACTCCATTTTGCTGAGGGATATCAGTACAAGAGATTTGGTGGACAATCCAATGTTCCAGGAGGTAAGAGGAAAGACCTTGCTTTAGATACTCACCACCCCTATCAGATCTTAATACCTGAATTTTCTGTCAAACTGGGTAAGAACAAACTTATGAAAGTTCTTGAAGATCGTGAGGTTAAACATTAATAAAAGTAACAAACCAACGAAAACCACAAGCAGTAGTGGCATGTGAAAGACCCCAGACAGACATCACTATTTTATGCCATAACCAGACTTGCTCTTCAGAACTAGATCCACTAGTTGATTTGTCGGCTCTTGTGCTGCTCTCTTGCTCCATATCTTATAATTCCAGGTAGCAAAAGAGCCCCTCTCTCCTTACCATAACCAGTGGTCTTCCCTGTGCGAAGATCCTGAAAAACACGTGTCAAAGAAAGTGACACAACACTGTAATGCTTTAGTTATCTGACTGGTGGAGAGGAGATTGCAAGAGAGATTCGGGACATGTAACACCGTAGAAAGGGACATGGAGCTAGTTATTGGAATGTTCCCTTCACCAAAACAATAGTTGGAAACCCGTGAGCAGTCAAGATACAAGGTTTACTGGTGTTGGGATTGTAAGTGGAAAACATGTTAGACTTGGTAAACATGTGATCAGTTGCTCCACTATCGATAATCAAAAGATCTTTAAGTTAATCACATATAGATCTAGCTGCATTACCAAAGGTGTCTTTGTTACCTGATTGAGCCATAGAAGTAGATGGTTGAGAAGTAGATCCAACTGAATTTTCCTTGGAAGACAACATTCGAGCATACTCTTTTATCATTTGAGCTTGAGATGGTTGATGTAGATGGAAACTCCTCCTCCGAGCCTCCTCATCAATTGTGTGGTATGCTTTTGGGCTACCATTGCGACCTCCTCTTCTTCCTCCAACAATGCCGCTAGAGAAGCCCCCTCTTCCATTTACCATTTGTCATTATGGACGCCCATCGAGCTTGAAGCATGTCTCCCTGGTATGTCTTCTCTTGATACAATAGTCACAATATAACAAGTCTTTTTCATCAGGCTTTCTGGTATTTGCTGGTGTGACTGTTGGAGCATGAGTAGAGGTGGTAACAGTCTTTAATGTTGAACTTTCTTGAGATGGAGGAGATGTCATAGCACTTCTCTGAAGTTCTTCAGACTTCAGCACCTCTGCGAAGTTCTTCAGACTTCACAATTCCATAAACTCCACTAGGGTCGACAAAGGATCCTTTCCCAATATTTGAATCCTGATGGGGTCAAAATCAAAATCTAGATCAGCAACGAACTCAATGATTCGACCCTTTTCTATTCTCTTCTGCAACTTGATGGTGTCAGCTACATATTCCATGTCACACGGCTGGAGAAAATCAAGTTCTTGCCACAGAGTTTGAAGAGCATTATAGTAAACCGACAAGGGTCTAGTATTCTGTCGTGTCTCTATAACTCGGCGATTCAAATCATAGATTTGTGTAGCATCATCACTCACCACATAAATCTGAGCAACTGCATCCCACAGTTCTTTTGCATTGAATCTAACAACTACTTCTTGGATTAGGAGACATAGAATCTAATAACCAACTCATTATTGGGGCATTTTCTTCCATCCAAGTCTCATAAATAGGGTCTGTGATTTGCTGGAAATGTTTTGCTACCAGTTAAATACCCAATTTTTCCTCTACCAGTGATGTAAAGTTTCACCCAATAAAACCAAGCAAGGTAGATGTCATGTTGACATTCATACTATCATTATGAGAAAAGTCTAGAAGATGCTGAACTCGTAGAGTTAGATGAACTACTAATCTCAGAAGTACTAGATCTATTTTTAACTCAACAACAAAGACAAACTTCAAAGGAGAAACCAACTTACAAACAGCCACAGGTTCTTTAAGAACAGCAGTTTGTAGCTCCTTTAAAGTAGCTTCAGGATCCTAATCGCAGATCGAAGCAACAGTAGATCAAGCAAAGGAAAGGAACTAAGATGGGTTTTCTCTTTTCTTTCTCTTGAGCTTTTTTGATACCATGTGGAAATCAAGAGAGTGAATGGAAAAGTGTAAACCACTCGGAGGAGAAAGACCTCTATCTTATAGATTGATTATGCACAGTTATAAGAATACCCTAAAGATATCTAAACATTGTTCAAAAATCAATGTACACTATTTCTACACTAAACAAACGTATGAGCACAGATTATACTTTACACAATTCTGTGCACACACACAGCACTATCTCATGTAACCAGATCATGAGACTCGTAATTCAACATAACATGCTTGTATTTTTGACCTGGAAAAGATCTCGTGTTCTGATAGTGTGTAACTTACAGTTACAGACTCTTTTGGCTATTTATAAACAAAACTTTGATGGGTACGTGCTATCTAAATCTGTGACTGACGAGGTTATACAATGTCATCAGTTTAGGGAATCTAATGAATGGAGTATGACAGGCAAGATGGCAGATTCAACTAAACAACCCTAAATTTCTGAACTATGAAATTATTTGGTCACTAAGCTAAAAGATATTCCTAAACTAACAAAATCCTAAAACTGATACTTTCAGAAAGTTCTAGAAATTACCTTGATATTTAAAAAGAATAAATTATAAAATACTCCTTATAATTAATCTTATTAAAGTTGAGGGAGGATCCATGGACAATCTTATATGTTCACTATCCATACAAGGTTAAACCGATCTTTTTTTAAGTCCGAATGACAATTAATTTGAACTCAATATGTTGATGATATGTTCCTCCTATGAAATTCTAGATTCCTACCAAAAATGAGCACAATCTGATATACCAAACCTCACCATCTACAGACTGAAATTTCGACCGTTAATTTTCAACAGTTGATTTTCAAAGTGGTAGATGGTGGTGTTATACGTCTCATTTTTATAATTGAGTAAGATATTATATACAGGTACTGAATTCTGAATTCTGTTGCATTTGTGCCCTTGGTTCCTGTTACCAAACAGTTAGGAAGTAACCTTCGTAAATAAAAGTATTGTACTTGGTTTTTGTGAAGATGCTACTTTGCCAAACATCAACTTGCCCTTTCAATCTTGAAAATGAATATGAGAATGCCATGAAATTTAGATAATTCACAAATAGTAAAAGAGTGTATATATATATATATATCACATTCCGAAGATTACGAAAATTGCTACAAAAAAATTGTGGTGGAATAGTGGAGCTGAGCAAATAAGAATCCACATAGATTCTTGAAGAATACATCCGAAGAGCATAATATTTTCTGTTTTTTTTGTCTTCAAGCAATGCACACATGAACCAAAATGATAAATTCTATTCTCTTATTGTTTAGAACAAGGCATAAGCACATTCTAGTAATGTGTACTATGCTCAAAGAAGGATCTGTGTCATCAGGTTGTGTTTTCCTGGTTCTGCGTCTGTATATTTAGCATCCAAATTAAGTGTTTAATAGGGACGTAATTGGTTTTCTTTGTGCAGGAAAAACTGAAAAACAAACAAGCAATGGAAGTAGTATCCAATGAGGTTGTGCGATGAACACTGAGAATTTCTTATCTAGGGTTAGCGTCTCAGGTTCTCTAGGTATGCATCCACATCAGGAAAGCAAAACTGCTACTAACGAAAATGCAAATTCCGGCACTGCTAATCTCCACCATCTTTTAGAAACAAGTCCGAGGACTGATGCTGTGGCTGTTGGCTGATCAACAAAGCCAGTTGATGGATGACCACTATTCTTTTACATACTCAGTTAGGGTTAACTAGTAGAACAATTAACAATAAATTGATTACAGTTGATCTTCCTGTAAATTGTACCCTGTTGGACCATAATGGACTTGTGGTGAGTTTTAGATTCCACATGGTGCAAGGGATGCGCAAGTTGAGATTCACTGTAATTTGAACAGGATGATGCAAGTGAAAAAGTTTGGTGCAAGTGATTTGCCTTGATGTCTTTTCCTCAATTCGTGATGCTGAAAACAGCGAAACCTGATTTGAGCGGGTCAAATCCTTGTTGATGAATGAGCATCATTTTGAATAATTGCTTCAGTAAAACCCAATGGGAACAAAAAAATGGACCAAGGAAAAAGAGCACAATATTAGCATTTAAACGTCAGGTACATGCTGTCATACAACTATTGGCATCTCCATGAAATGCTAATTCAATTACATTAGTATTATGGAAGTGTGGAAAGCCATTATGTAAGATTCAAAGTTAACTGCGGTGCTAATGTAAGGTTCTGGATTGAGAATTGGCTTTCCAATTCCTGGCTTAAATCCAGATTTCCTTCTTTGTTCTCTATTGCCAGGTCCAAGGAGAAGTATGTTGCAGAAGTTTGTAAAGATGAAGGAGATTCAGTAGTGTGGGATTTGAAGCTTCCGAGACGGCCAAATGCTGCAACTAGAGGTGAGTTTGTTCTACTGCAAAATGAAATGAATGACTTTAAAGTAAACACATCAGTTGAGGATGTGATGGACTGGTCCCTCACTTTGAAGAAGAACTTCACTGTAAGTTCAACTTACAACAGTCTAATTTCCGATGCTATTCTATTTCAGCATCATTTGGCACCAAAAGTTACCTCTGAAGATTTCTTCTTTTCATGGACTTTGTGCCATAACAGACTTCCCACAAGAGATCTTCTGTGGGGGAGAGGTATGGATGTTCCTCAAGTTTGTTTATTTTGTCAAGAAAATGAGTTTGCTAGTCACCTACTTCCACTGTCCTTCGAAACAACTGTGGTCTCATTTCCAGGAGAAGTTGCACTGGTCTTTCACAGAACCTAATGACGTTATATCTACTTTACACTTTTGGCACCTTCTTCATTCAGACAAGGCTAGTAAATAGTAATACTATCTGGAATTTCATTCCTTACGTTATAATGTGAAGCATTTGGCAAGAATGAAACTCAAGGGTCTTCAACAACAAAATAAATTCCTTTGCTACTGTTCTTGCGAAGGCTAGGTATACTCTGTTTACTTGGCCGTGAAAGAGTTTGACTCTTTGGATTATCAGTGGACGATGGTGAACTGGCCATCACAATACTTTATTCCTTCTTGAATTGTTTCTCATCTGGTAGCCTGTTAATAGTGTGAAATCTTAGAAAGTGAAGAGAAGAATTTTTTTATTAATTGTGTTTTTCTCAATACACAGACAGAGGCTATTCAGACATATTAAAGAGTATTTATTACAAACTATAGTCATACAAACTATGACTTGACTTGACCAATAATACTGACTAAGACCAAGACTAACTTTGACTATAACATTCCTAATACCCCTCAAGTTCATACTGGCAGACACAGATATGAACTTGACAGAAAAAGAAAGAAAGAAAAACAAGACACAGTTTAATGAGAATCAAAAGACTGTGAAGCAAATCTTGTAAAATGAGTATCATCATCATCAACTGAGGGAATATCTTCATCAGCAGTATCGGTGGCAGACAGTTGAGAAATGGAAACACCCAGTAACTGTTGTAGTAAAGAAGAGAATGCAGGAAAACAGAGCCCTTTTGTGAACAAATATGCAAGTTGATTTTCAGAAGCAACATGTTGAATCTTCAGAAAACCAGAGAGAACCAAATCCCTGACCACATGATAGTGAACTTCTATGTGTTTTGCCCTGGCATGAAACACAGGATTAGATGCTAAACATATGGCAGAAGTATTGTCACAATTCACAGTGATTGGATAAGTTACTGAAAGATGCAATTCCTTAAACAAATTGGACAACCATTCTAACTCAGAAGCCACAACAGATAAAGCCTTGTATTCTGCTTCTGCAGATGATCTAGACACAGTAGGTTGCTTTTTGCTAGACCATGATATCAAAGAATTTCCCATAAAAACTGCATAACCTGAAGTAGACCTTCTGGTATCAGGGCAACCAGCCCAATCAGAATCAGTGAAAGCTGTAATTGAACTAGTATCCCCTTTCCTTAAGGTAAGATCTAAACCAATAGAGCCTTTGAGATATCTTAAAATCCTTTTAACCAGTAATAAATGGATATCTGTGGGAGCATGCATGAATTGTGATATATAATTCACACCAAAAGATATATCAGGTCTTGTAATTGTTAGATATTGTAAACTGCCAACTATAGTTCTATATTCTGCTGCATTGTCTAATAAAACTCCATCATGAATGGATGTTCTTGATTCTTTCACTACAGGTGTGTTACATGGCTTGCAATGAAGCATATTTGCTTTAGTAAGTAACTCTAAAGTGTACTTTTTCTGTGTCAGAAAAATAGAATCCTCGTTCCTAATAGCTTCAATTCCCAGAAAATAGCTCAAATCACTCAACTGCTTCATAGAAAACTCAGCACTTAAAGATTAAACCAAAGTATGCATAAGTGCATCAGAACTACCAGTGAGTATAATATCATCCACATAAAGTAAAAGAATCATCACAACAGAAGAAGAAGTATAGATGAACATTGAATAATCACACACTGACCTTTGAAAACCAAATTTAACCAAAAAAGTGCTAAATCTATCAAACCAAGCCCTTGGTGCCTGTTTTAAGCCATATAAACTCTTTTTCAAATGACAAACATGATCTGGAAAATTTGGATCAACAAAGCCCTGAGGCTGAGTCATATAAACATCTTCATTCAAATAACCATGCAAGAATGCATTTGAAACATCTAATTGCTTAATACTCCAACTGTTTGTAATAGCTAATACCAAAACTACTCTAACAGTTGTTGATTTACTACTGGGTTAAATGTTTCGGTATAATCAACACCATCTTGTTGATTATATCCTAAAGCCACTAGTCTTGACTTGAATCTATCAATAGTACCATCTGCTTTCAATTTAATTCTATACACCCACTTACATCCAAGTATATTCATGTGTGGTTCTGGTTTGACAAGTTCCCATGTATCATTATCTTTTAGAGCTTAATTTTCTTCTTTCATAGAGACTTGCCACTTAGGATGTTATATAACAGTTTTGAAAGATTTTGGCTCAGATGGAATATCTAATAAAGAAGAAAAAGCAACAGGAATTGGATGTTTGACTGAAACAGAATGCATAACATGATCTTGAAAGATTTTTGGTTTTGAAATTCCTCTCATTGATCTAGTGACAATGGAGCTAGGAGCATTGTTTGAAACATTAGTAACAGAAATAGATGGAACATTAGTAGAAGGAATAGAAGTAGTAAGAGTGTCAGATGGTAAAGATTTTGAAGTATCTGAAAAATAAAATTCTTCTTCTGAAAATATGACATTTCTTGAAATATGAACTTTTCTAAGAACAAGATCATAGCATTTATAACCTTTATGCAAAGAACTATAGCCAATAAAGACACATCTAACTGATTTTGGTGACAGTTTATCCTGTCTAGATTGACCCAAAAAAGGATAACACACAGTGCCAAAAACTTTAAGAAAACTATAATCAGGAGATGTGTTATACAAAACTTCAAAAGGAGATTTATTTTTGAGAATAGGAGTAGGAGTTCTGTTAATGAGATATGTAGTTGTTAAAAAAGCATCAAACCTAAAAGATTTTGGACAAGAAGAGTTGAAAAGTAATGTATTGCCCATCTCAGTTATATGCCGATGTTTTCTTTCAGCAAGTCCATTTTGTTCTGTAGTTTTTGGACAAGAAACTCTAATAGTAATTCCATTATCAGTAAGATAGTTTTCTAATGGTCCTTTGATAAGTTCACTAGCACCATCAGTTTGAAAAGATTTTATTTTTGTTGAAAATAGGTTTTCAGTTAAATTTTAAAATGGACAAAACATTTCAAAACATCAGATTTCAGTTCCATTGGATAAATCCAGTGAAACCTACTAAAATCATCAATAAAAAGTATGTAATATCTATAACCTTGTAAAGAGCAAACTGGAGAAGGTCCCCATTCATCACAATGTATTAAAGATAAAGGACTAAGAGCATGATATAAAGAAGTTTGAAAAGGCAATCTTTTACTCTTAGCAATTTGACATGGATGACACAAAGAATCTGATTTAGAAGAAGTAAGAACAATATTATTTGAAGAATGAAGTTGTTGTATAATTTTGGTAGAAGGATGACCTAATCTACTATGCCACAATTCTGGAGAAGCATGAAAAGAAGAAAAAGCATGATAAAGAGATGAAGAAGATATAGGATAAAGATTATTCACTATTCTACCTTTTGCCAAAACAACATCAGTGAACAAGTCCCTAATCTCATATCCTTTAGGATCAAGTCTAAAATAGCAATTGTTTTCTGTAATAAACTGTCCTATAGATAACAAATTTTGCTTCATATCAGGAACATGCAGTATGTTCTGTAACTGGAAAGTAGCAGTAGGAGTGCATAAATTTGAATTACCAGTTAGAGTAATGGGTAAGGACTTACCATTGCCAATAACAACACTGCTTTTTCCATTGTAAGAAGAAGTATTTTGAAGCAATAAAGGATCCCCAGTCATATGTGCAGATGCACCAGAATCAGACAGCCATTGAGTTGAGCTTGAATGATCATCATTTGCAGACATAACATTCATATTAAAACCAGAAAAACCCTGTGAAGTACTAGCACTGCCATTTCCATTTTGTTGTTGCGGTGAAGAATTAGAAACTCCAACAAAACCAGTAGCTGGTGGTGGATAATACCTAAAGTGACATCTACTAGCATAGTGTCCTTTCTTTCTACAAATTTGACATTCTACCTGAGAAAAATCCCATTGCCTTCTTCTTGAATCACTAGTAGATGAAGAAGCACCTCTTGTATCTCCATTTGCAATATGCCCATTGGAATTGTTTGTAAATTGCATATTTTGTTTATGACCAGTATTCTTGTTGTTACCAAAATTTGAACTTGACCCATTCTTTCTCTTATTCCCATTATTCTGATTATACCCTGAGCTAGTATTACTTCTTCCATAATATGCAGCAGGATTTTGAGTATCAAATATAACAGTACTATCCTTCTCTTGATCACTAATCCATTGTTCATGAGCAATGAGTCTTGCTTTCAATTCACCAAAAGAGTAAGGAGTATCTCTATTTTGAGCAGAAATAACAAAATTGTCATATTCCCTTCCTAATCCATTTAGAGCATGCATTAACAAATCAGAATTATTAACTCTTTCTCCAATGGCAGCTAGAGAATCAGCAATCTCTTTAATCTTGTGTAGATACACCATTACAGTTAAATTCCCTTTCTTAGTTCCAAATAATTGTGCTCTTAACATGTTTTTCCAAGCAAGATATTGAGATCTAAAACTCGATTCAAGATATTCCCAAATTTCCCTAGCAGAAGTTAACCCAAATACATCACCAGAAACAGTTGTTGTGAATGTAGCTTTTAGACAACTAACAACAAACCTATCCATTTTTCTCCAATGAATCCATCTAGGATTCAAACTAAGAACTCCATCAATTAAAATTTTCTCTGGTGGCTCTTGAATTTCACCATTTACATGACCATACAAATCAGTGGTAATCAAGATCGACTCAAATTGATCACGCCATAAAAGAAAGTTCGAACCATCCAATTTTAAGGATACAAAATTGGTAATGTTAGAAATTTTAGAAAGTGAAGAGAAGAATTTTTTTATTAATTGTGTTTTTCTCAATACACAGACAGAGGCTATTCAGACATATTAAAGAGTATTTTTTACAAAGTATAGTCATACAAACTATGACTTGACTTGACCAATAATACTGACTAAGACCAAGACTAACTTTGACTATAACATTCCTAATAAATAGTTTTTTTCTTCTTCTTTCCCGATCAAAAAAAAAAAAGCAATTATCAAGATAGGTTATTCGAAGCCGATTATGGATTTAAAGATTACCTTGCCGATTGTGGGGCCATCAGGACATTTAATTAATTAAGGAAACTGAAGAACAGCTGGGCGATTTTCTAACATACTCATTACGGCTGACATTTTATTTTGTAATTCTTCACGACCATCCACAATTGAACCTAGCCAATCCTGGATGGAGTTTTTCAGAAGTGAAGAAGAAAGTCAATCAACTAGGTTATCTATTGTTCAACCTAGGGATTGTGGTGAGTCGACTACATTACCTAGTCGAGTCTGGATAAAAATTTGGTACCGGCATCCGGCTCCCACTCCCCTTTCATAGTGGGGCAAAATATGTAAAACAAAAAACAATTAAACAATTTTGAAGTAAATTAAATTTTACTTTAGTAAACCGGTCCGCGAGTTATAACCTCAAAGGTGTTACTATTCATCCACAAAAAACCCATCAAAACAAAAGTAACACAAAAACCCCATCAAAACATATCATAAAATTTGATGAAACCAATTTTGAAATTTGGGGTTTTTGTATCAATGTTTAAAAATTTAGGGTTTTTATATCAATTTTGTTTAAGATGGAGTTTTAATGGATCCCAACATTTGGATGGGGTTTTTGTACCACAAGTTTGGTCACCTTGGGTTTTTATGACTAGTTTTGTTACTATTAAACAATTAAATTTGTATACAGTGGCAAACAAAAGTAAGGCTATCGGAAAAAATATAAAGGTTAATCACTTGGTACCCCCTGGGACACCCCTTATCCCAAAATTGTTACAGCCCATAAAAAACAGAGTGGTGGGAATAGTGAAACAGATAATACACTTGCAAGGGGTTCACCCGGTCTAAAACTTCAAATTTCAACTCATTTATAGGAACTCAATTCTGGGTCTATACTGTAGATAATTAAAAGAACAATTTGGAAATATACAGCTCCAGATTTCCAAAACTACATAACTTTATAAAAGATCTAAAGCTTACTAATACGCACAACAGTACATCAGCTATATAATACACAGAGAAGCAAGTACCTTAGTTTTATTCACATAAAACCATGGAATCAAGATCAGGACTTCCGATACGGTTCAGGCAAATACCTATGATTCATTAACCTAAGATGTTGCCTTCGAAGGTGTAACACGTGAACGGCGGCCTTCTTGCCTTGCTTCAAGCAGTTTCGCTTTTAAAGTAGTCTCCTGCATTCCTCGAGGAGGCCACTTAGATGAGGATTCAGATATCTCTATGTCAGGTGAGGTAAATTTTGAACTCCATTGTTTTGCAGGACTAGCATTACGTCTCCATGCAGAGTGACCAAGTAAATCTTCCTTGTAATTTTTCTCTGGATACAACTTCTCGCAATCCAACAGCATTGATTGACTTGTTACCAAGTTATTGTTCGAATTTTTAGATTTTGATCCATGAGTTCCATCTCGTTTAACATTTCTTTCATGGGTTCCTTCTTTCGAGGTCAGAAAGTTTTCCAACTCGTGGTCAGAAAGTTCTTCTCTGACGGACGCTATCTGTTCTTCAACCTGAACACTGGACAATGTACGACTCTTGGTCCTTTCGCGAGATCCTAGTCTTTTCATTGTAGAGTTAGCTCTTGCTGTCTCTGCCGGATGAATCTCTACCGATTCCTTTCCATTTGCTATGTTGCTTCCTTTTTCACTCTCATTCTTGTTCGGCTCTATAAATTGGGAATCACTGCAATGAGATTCTCCTTTGTCATGTGCAGCTTGAGGTGCAGTTACAGTGTCAATCAAGTGGACTGAATTGAGAGACTGACGACGTAAAGAAACATCATTTGGTAAGTCTTTGGGGTGTAAAACATCACTGCTCTTGGAATTAGAACTACCAGATCGTTTAGCTTGAAGGAAAGTCTCTATTTCTGTGCTCAATTTCTCTACTACCGTATTTTTTTCAGTTGGATTGAATCTAGACTCAGCAAGATTCATTTGCATCCGTTCATCAAGCCATGCTTCGGAAATATGAAGTATCAATCTATCATGGTCATCCCTGCAACAATTATCCCTCTCAGATTTGTGATTCGTTGCCCGTACTTCATGTTCGTACTCTCCTATTCCTTTAGCAAACTCATCACACAAGTCTTCCAACAACATTCGTGCTTTTCTTTCTCTCTCTAATTCTTTCAAAGCCTTCGAAAATGTATACTTCACTTCTGACAACTCTCGAGATAATTTCCTGTGAAGGGTTTCTGACCGTCTCCTCAACTTTCTTTCATCTTCTAGTTCATCTTTGACAGATTGAACTGCAGCTTTCACACGAGCCTGCTCCTTACTCTTGCGAGTATGATCTTCTTCTGCAACTTGCTTCATCAATTCACCTATTTCTTGGCGATCCGTTTGCTGTTCTTGCAGCAAGTCTTTAATTCGTGACCGTGCATGGTTTAGCTCTATCTTGAGTGCTTTAATTAATGAGATATTGGATGTGTGTTGTTCTTCCAAGCTCCATATTCTATTCAACACTTGTAGTAACTCTGTTGACGTTTTAAGGTTACAAGTTGCTTCTCTGTGGCTTCTCCTGATATTCGAGGAACCAGTAGGAGTTACCGGCAGGAAGTATGCTGTTACCTGAGAGAACAAAAAAGACACAAAACCATGAATGAACTTATAGGGATAACTTCTCAAGAGGAAGTGAATCAAAGTAATTTATACGACAAACTGCAAGTTCGCAAGCCCATTGAATCTACTTTTTTTCAAGTCCACATTCATTCATGAATCAAAGTACTAAATATCAATATAGTATAGCACCTGCTCTGAAGAGTTGGGAGCAAATGGAAGATTTATTTGAGCAGGGACAGAAAGCATTTGTCTCTCTTTAATTCATCAGTGTTTTCAATTGGAAGGATATAAATCAGAAAGAACAGTTAGGTCATGCATACCTCTGTTGAGCTGCTATAACTTGCGGGTGAAACAGGCTGTAGAGCATGACTGTTCCTTTCAATAGAGTGATGGTGCTTCATCAGGGATGCTTCAATTTGCCTCCTTAAACTGCCTGCACTATCTAGCTGGTACGAGAAACAAAATAAAGATTACCGAATGAAGAATAACCATAAACAAGAGCATGAAAGAAATTGTGGAGTCAGACTGCCAGATTGAATTAAGTATTGTGCATCAGATTTGCGGATAACCAGAAATCCAGATCAGGGTCATGTTTCCAACTCCTGAAGGAATATATTAAGTGAAATCTGCTATTTTATGCTTCCGCATACCACATGCGACATGTGGGAAGCATACTGCAACGGTTGCAAAACCGATAACAACGGAAAGTTTTTCATGGTCAGTAATACTAATAAGGACTTCCACGTATCGATATGCAAGAGACTAGTGGAAATTAAAATTCAGTTTGACGAAACAATGGAAGTCCATGTTTTACATTCAAATATTGAGAGTCACATACATTCAGATAATTTTATTGACATTGAACATACAGCCTACCAACAAATCAATTTAAAACCGAAATTGAAAGGACAATTAGATGCACTATTTATTTTTTCTTGTTTGCTAGATCAGGGAGCTATTCAAACAAATCATTTTTACTCCTTTAAAAACCATGTCAGAATACAAGACATCAAACAACCCAGGCTTCTTTTAAGCACCTAAACCAAAGTAGAAGCAGATGAGCTTCATAAGTTCATTAAATGATGGTAAATCCCCATAAATTTAGAACTCAAAAAAGAAAAATCTCAGAGTAAAAAAGAAAAACAGTATAAATAGTTTAGGAAAGGAAATAGAAGATCAATAAAGGTATAATCAGAAACTCCAGATAAACCCATGAACCAAATTAGAAAGTAACAGTTTTAACTAAAGCATCCAAACATCACATAAAAATCAACCTAAACTCTGTCACTTAATTAGACTAATTACTTAGTTAAGACACTTTCTACATAGGAAATTGTACCTGTTGAGGAGATGGATCAGCGAAATGGATAGGAGGAAGATGATCATTACACCCCTTTTCTGCAAGTTGTCTCAGCTTAACACCACTAGAAGAACTAGCTTTACGCATTTTAGTAGAAAGTGGTAGGATTATGTGAATGTTTTCCCAAAGCTGAGCACCAAGTTTTCTAGCAGAAATTGTTAAAGGTGGTGGTGGTAAACAGGTAATAGCAAAGTTTTGTTTCCCGTTGTTGAGTTGATGAATTTTCCAGGTGGGCACTGGTGTTGTACAGTAATGGACCCTCTCTTTACTTACTGAAATCCCGGATTTAAACTTTAATCCAAAAAATTCCTCCTTTTCTGCTGCTGCTCCTCTTCTTAATATTCTTTTTTCTTCGTCGTCACTTTTCTCTTCCTTTTCCATCTCTCTGTCTCTTAACTTTTTTTCTGTTTTTAATTCAATGGATTTTTTTGGTTCTTCAGTTCAACTCTCTCTCTCTAGAGAAAAAGTGAAACGACTATCATTTTATTTTTTTGTTTGTGTCCCGAGTCCTGACCTGCTTTACATTTTCGTCTTATGTGAAATCCCGAGTCAGAGAAAGAGAAGGGATCCACCTCGCCGGCACATTGTCTGAAGGGCTAGTTAGGGTAATTACTATGGCAATCAATAATTATTTTTTTGTTGAGCCGTATGTATAAGTACATGTGTTTTTATACTATAATAGATTAGAACGAAATGAATAAAATAAATCTGATTTTTTAGGATTCCCCTAGTGATCTTATTAATATAAATAATGATTGGGTCTCACTGATTATTTAACTAATAAAACAAATAATAAAATATAAAACCTAAATATAATAACCCAGATTTTGAGTGCGACTATGTGCACCTACGGGTGCACATTCCTCCCCTTGTCATTTGCTGGGGATTTAATGGGGTTTCAATGGTATTTTAAAATTTTATTTGTACAAAAAAAAGAGTACAAGTTTCAAAACTATATTCTTTGATTTTATTTCTCTTCACTTCTGTTTTTCCATCTTCCGTAATGTTTTTGTTCTCCATGTCTGATCTTTCAATGAATATGATATTTAAACAAAATAGATCACCGACATTTCTTTGATATGGCCTCTTTGATATTTGATCTAGCTATCTCTTTCTCAGATCTTTTTTGTTTCTCTATCTCTGATTTACTAGATTCAGGTGACTTTTTTTTTTGTCAATTAAATACTAAAACAGATCAAATTACTAAAATTTAATCCCATTACCAAATGTTCTTCGGAGAAAATCACTCGTACCAATTATTCAACTTAACTTCATGTCCCAAAGGAAAAGAGGCGACATTAACAAAAATAACCCTTTAAAGAAGCGAAAAACACAGAGGAAAACTCAAAGGAAATGAGGAATAGAATAAAGAGATTAGGAGAGCTAAACTTAATGAGGAAGAAGAGTGAAAAGCGAATTGAGTTTGATCAAAAATCAATGTTATCCATATTGTGTAGTATTAATTTGAGGGGCACGACATGGTTGATCAAATCTGGTTCTTAACTAATGGATCTTTACTTGGTGGGTATAATATTTTTTATTCGATGTCACTGTAGTACAGTGGTAAAGTCATTGGGTGATGATACCAGTGACCTGAGTTCGAAACTCGTCAGCATCAAATTCTTTACCGCTAAAAATATATATATATATTTGATTCGATGGGTGATGTTGATTGCCTATTTTGATATCATGTAAAATTATTGATTATTTATGCTTCTGCATGTGTTTAAATTAACAAGTAAAAAAGAAGGATGATGAAGAAAATTGAAAACCGCGGTGTAGTTTTGATATCAAAAATAAATAAATAAAACAAAAAAGATATAAATGTTCTGTCATCAAAGGCCTCCAATAAAAAAAAGGGAGGAACGTGCACCCCGGTTAACCAGGGGTGCACAAAGTCGGACTCCCAGTTTTTGGAGAGAGAAAACCAAAGGGCGGACAAACATCATCCGCAGGCGGTCAAACTTCACCCGCCAGCGGGTTTTCTTCGTCTGCGCGGTTGTTGATGAAATGTGTGTTTCTTGTTCGTCCGCAATGAACAAACCAACAGATTTGTTGGTTTCTTCATCCGTTTTTCATGTTTGTTGAGTCCATGGTGGGAGCAAAATGAACAAATCATAGATTTGTTCATTCCATAGGAATTGCCCTTAGGGATCATCTGATTCCCTTCCGAAATTTCTTTTCGGATTTTAGGCGTGAATGTAGAATGAACTGTTTTTTAATTATTATTTTTATGAATGACATAAGCATTTTAATTTAGTCCTAGTTGGAAAAGACAATTCGAATATCGGTTTTACTTCTTGTTTGGATTTTTCATCCATTATTCCACATGTATGAACCACATGCCTGCATATTTTGAAAATATGTCCATTGCGCATCAATTTTTAATCTTACGTTGTAAAGGTTCAAGTATCCACGTGTAATTACCTCAAACATTGTAAAATTTATGTCCTTCGATTAAAAACATGTTTACATGTGTCATGGTGTCGACCGTCAATTGAACTACATGTGTTATCATCTCAATTTATCTTCAACAATTCTAAGAAAAAAAAATCGATAGTGTAATGGAGAATCAAGACAATTAGGAGATTTTCTTGAGGTTATAGAAGAACTCTTTCTTGTCTAGACGTGCTTTCCTTCTTTACGATCAAATCAATGTAATTGACAATGTTCCTGATAATCAATTGCGTCTTCAAGGGGATACTGATACTGGGTTTTCTGTTTGTTTCCTTTTCAATTGCATCTCCAAAAAAATTCAATATGTTTTTAATTGCTTGAGTTTAAAGAAGTGAAACTTATCGATTTATTATATTGCAGAGATAGAATTATGGACTCAATTGAAAATATGCATAAGTAGTTTAGGGGTTTTCTTAGTTCTGAATCTTGCTATT
Organism: Papaver atlanticum; assembly: GCA_023531105.1. NCBI lineage: Eukaryota > Viridiplantae > Streptophyta > Magnoliopsida > Ranunculales > Papaveraceae > Papaver > Papaver atlanticum. The sequence continues at coordinate 1,081,575 of JAJJMB010011676.1, read as the reverse complement.
GGTCATCATACATTAGGGAATCTGGTGAGCCAATAACATAAATTTTACGTACCACCTGGAAATCAATACTTGGACACTAGAAACAGTTAGCAAAATTTTGTTTCTTTTATGAGATTTCTTCTTTTTGTGTGTCAATTTCGCATAATCATAATTCATGGATAGTTCAGACGTGGTTAAATTTATACAACTGATCAAACTACAGGAATCATAATGGATGAATGAACTATTTAGATACAACGGGGGACGATCTTATTTAAGTCTGAAGATAGAGAAGCATGGTTTTATAATGATATCAACTGGCTTCTACTATGCTATTTTTGATGTATTTGTGGTTTGATTATGTCTGACGACGTTGTAAGTAAGGAATATCATTAAAATTCTTAAATCTAATGGGGTTTGCAAGTAATGACATAGTCAGAATAAGAAAGAAAAAGATATCGTGATGCAAGTCTTATTGTATTGCTCCTAGATCATAATCTAAATAATGAATCAGAGCACGTGGAGCAATCGTGTTATCTTCTGTTAAAAAAGTATGGTGGACTATCTGATATTTATATCAGTTGATGAAAGAACCCAATACAAAAAAGAAAGAAATGCATGTTAGGTTTTTGGAACAGTTCAATATAACTCTTCAGATTCATAATTGATTAGTATGTACTAATACTTTTAATGGGATTATCGGACACTCTTGAAAATTTAGTATTTGGAAAATGCAAGTTGATTAACATCGTGTTGCAGTTAGACATGATGTGTATGTGGTAATCGGTGCTCCAGATTTTGTTTTCACTTTTTAAAAATTTATTTGAAAAACTCTTTATTCACGGGGTATTTGTTAGATAGTGGAGCTGTTTAGGTAGATACATTTGTCAGTGGACCGCGTTGCTTTGCTAGATAAGGTACAAAAAAAATATTGGAGTAGTAAGGAAAGTATGATTAGTTTAGTGAGAATTTGTTTCTTATCACCCGAACATTGTTGCTACTTGATTTGCTGATTTTCACGCCAAATGCATAGATTTCTTTATATTATTCTTCGTATTTTCCTTAACTAGTTTACGTTGTCTGTTTTTTGGGTAGTGTAAAATTTGTAGAGTATCGTTATGCCTTTTCCATCTATTTTACCTTGGCTTACCTCTATAAATACTAATCTAGTGGTGCACGAATGTTTTTTTGCTTAGTTCATGATGATTGTTTTTTAATAATGTAGCATACATACATCATATTCAGCTATATTATTTCAATCGAGATCAATATGCATTAAAAAGTTTATTTTTTGAATTGTTGGATTGTAGTTTGCAACAACAACGTTGGAATAATTTTGTCCATAACTGAAACACAATCTGTTATATGTATTACTTTTTGGTCAGTATTGATTTCTTTCAAGTGATTTTAATTTTACAAGCAAATCTACCAGTCTTTTTATTTATTTATTTTCAGGCACTAAAGAGGCATGAGTACTATCTTTTTCTAGATGCGGTTGGTTGATAAACTTTTCATTCATAATATTTTTCTTTTTCTAATTTTTTCCAAGCAAGTCTTGGGTTTTGGATTTGAGTGAATGACTTTTGTTGTTTTTGGGTTTTCTAATGCATAAACAATGAACTTGAAAGCGTATTGAACAATGGATATGAAGAGCAATAGATTTTTATTTTTTATTTTTAAAGCGAGTTGAGTTTTAGTTCTTTCATAACAAAACCCTTAATATGGTGTAGTGAATTGATTCTCCTTTACCACCATCCATAGTTTTTTCTTAAAAATTATTGTTGACGAGGAATAGAGGTGGAAACAATTGAATAAAAAGTAATATAATTGTTGCCAACAAACATATTATCCTGACCGTTCATTTGGAGACCACTAGGACTATAACACGTGTCTGTTTTTAAAGTAATTATAAGTAGGGGTAAAGTCTTCGTAACATTCGTTAGTAAGGGTAAAGTAAAAATTTAGTATCGGGGTAAATTAATACATTTTTTGAGATTTTGTATGCGGGCATCTCAATAGAAAAATTAACGAAAAAAAATGATGGAAAACCCAAAATAGAGATAAAGTAAATATTAATAAACGAAGTAAGGGTATCTCGAAGTTGTATTTTCTAACTAGGGGCAAAGTCAAAATACCTGTATTTTTTAATAGGAAAATTTTATAATATAATAATAATAATAAAGAACTACAAATTGTTTAAATTAGTCTGAATGGATATTTCTAACCGTTCATGCCAATCATACTGCCAATCTTGGCTAACACTCAAACTCCTAACATACTTAGAAATAGAATCAACAATATTATTTGTGTCTTTATGAGAATATGTTAGAGAATATCTCGGTTGAACTCACCAAGCGTTGGTATGTCAAGTTTGTTTGTCATATTTTAGTATCAAAACTCATCTAGAGTCGCTTGATTAAATACTAGAATCAACTTCGTTTAGATTAGACTAGAAAGTCTAGGAATGTTGAGACATACAAGTATTACTCCGAAGACCCGAAGAATGTGAAGAAGTAACGACTACAATGACGACATCATCCTTCCACTTGAGGTTAGTAATATTGACTTGATTCCATTCCTAACGTATCTTTAAAGTCGTGCTATATTGAAAATATAACATGCGAAGCTGTATATATTTTATATAATACTCTAGTGATGTGACTTGGTCATTATAGTATGATCAAAGTGTCAAGGAAAACATATTACGAAGTATGAACGCTTATCTTTGGGAACTTCGTAAGTACGACATCAACATAATCTATTGTATATAGTTATTTGATTATGTGTGCATTATATAGGAATGATTTCACCCTAGAAACAATGTTTTATAAAATTTGTTTAAAGGAAGTACATTTATGAACTTATTTCATAATCGAAAGGAAATCATGATTGGTCTAGTTATTCTTTGAATATCTTTTGGATGACCAATGGAAGATGACTTTGGTAGAACCTATCTTAACTTGTTGAGATTTATGGTATAACCGGTCATAGCCTATATAATATAGTTTGTTGCAATCGGTCATGAGCTTCATTGTAAATCTAGTTGTAACCGATCACGAGCTATATTGGAATGCAAGTTGTAACCGGCCATAAGTTACTTTGGGAACCAAGGTATAACCGGTCACAAGATGAATTGGAAGTTAGTTGTAATCGATCACAATCTACCTTTGGGAAGCAAGGTGTAACCGATCACAAGCTAACTCAGGAAGTAAGGTGTAACCGATCACAAGCTACCTCTGGGAAGCAAGGTGTAATTGGTCACAACCTGGTTTGGGAAACATGGTATAACCGATCACAGCTTACATTGTGAGGTTGGTACAACCGATCCCAAGAAGAAAAACCGAGTTTCCAATATTCACATATCTCTGTAAGTTTTGTGTGAAGCTTGGAATTAGGGTTTGCTAAGAAACTTCTAGATGTCGACATATTTGAACATGTACATAACTTCTACAATTTATTGTTCAAAGATATACCTTGATACTCAAGGTGATCCCTGGTCCGAAAAAGTGTAAAGCAGTTAATTATGGTTTTCATCATATAAGTTTTAATTACCAGCATTTAAAACATATCCTCTGGAAAATATTATTAGTTAATGTGCTAAACTAATTATAGAAGTTTTTCCATGAGAGTTTTTGGAAATATTTGTTAACATTAATTGGGAATAGGAAAACGGAATTTAGGTACTTTAATGCATATCTTGAGAATATTTTCGGTTTTGGAATTTCCTTGTTGTCCAAATAACCTTGGTCTATAAATACTTGAATTTGGATTTCTTTCAAACTATCCTAAGAGCCAGGCAAACTTCATTTCTTGTTGTTTCTGGTGGAGTCGTCTATTAAGAGAGGAAAGTATCTTAATTAGGTGAAATCTCTTACGACCACTCGTTTAAAGACTTCTGTGGGATCAAGAAGCTCTACGAGTACCGTTGGTGGGAAACTAGATAATTGCAGTGTTATTAGTTTTCGATTATTGATTTGATAGACTAACGGTTGTTGAAACTTTTTTTCCTTTCTGAATCACATAAATTTTATTAATAATAAAAATTAATTCCAATTACAGGACCAACCAAAGAGAAAAATAAAGGCCAACTACATAGGCTTTACATGAATGAAAGAACAAAGCTAACAAAACCTGTAATATTCAACATTTGGTAATTCAATTCTTGCCATGAAGGAAGGTCTGCCCAAAGATATTTTCCTTTGTCCTGCTATCATTTGAGCTCCCCTTTTAGCAGTTGTGTCTGCAGAAAAATTTATTTCCGTGAAACAGTGACCAAATCTTATAGTATGATTTTACTAATTGCTTTCTGCCATCTTATTTTAACAAACCAAGGCACATTACTCTCTGCAAACTCTGTACTAACTGTCTTGGAATCTGAGTTGATTATTATGTACCGGAAATTCTATTCAATAGCTAATTCAACTGCAAAAATCACTGCATAAACCTCAGCAATGTAATTGGTTACAATGTCCAGACCACCAAGGATAGATCCAATTACTTGACTAAGATGATCTCTGATTACTACACCAAACCCAGCTGCTCCAGGATTACCAAAGGAAGCTCCATCACAGCAAAACATAATGAATCCAGGAGGTGGTGGTTGCCAGTAACAAGGTTTAATGTATTGAAACTTTATTTTCCTAGGACCCAGATTGAAAAAGGGTATTACCTTGTTATCATAATCTTGATTCCACTTGTGTTCTTTCATTCTGAGGCCTCCTTCATAAACAGATTTTTTGATTCTACATTTGAAACCTTGAATATTAGGCCTGACTTGTTCAAATAGCATCTTATTCTTTTGAAACCACAACTCCTTTAGAATTGCTCCAGCTGCAGTAATCCAGCATGCTTTAACCAGATGACTTTTTTTATGTGCACCTTTCCATACATCTTCAAAATATTTTGGAATATTAACTTCAAATACAAAGCAGATCCACCTCCATATTTCAATACTGAAATTGCAATCCCACAACAGATGTTGCATATTATCGTGTGCTGCCTCACATATACAACATCTTGATACCATGTCATAGCCTTTGCTAACCATTACAGAATCATCAACATAAAATCCTTGAATGATTTTCCACAAATTACTTGCAATGCTTGGATGAAGATACGAATTCCAAATATTTTTTGCACAATTCAAACTAGGCTCTTTGTGTCTTATAAAATTGATTGCAGATGAGGTTGTAAAGTTACCTTTTAATTCTCCCTTCCAAATCAATAAATCCTGCTCCAATCCAATATCTGGCAAGGTTAGTGATGAGAGAATTTGTGTCATCTCTCGGGGAATATTCCATTCTCCATCAAGAATGATGTCTGCAACTTTCATATTAATATTAGCCTTTACATAATCACTGTAACCAACTTTTTCAATTAGAGGAACATCACTAATCCAAGAATCAAACCAGACAGATACATTTATACCTTCCCCCAAGCACCATCTTATGTTTTCTTTTAAATAGTTCCAAGCCCATTTTAAACCTGGCCATATAGATGATAATTGCCAGTTGGTTTTCCACTGATCCATCTTGTTCTTGAATTTTTCCTTTATGAATAGAGCCCATTCTTCTGTGGAATTAATAACCTTCCATAGCATTTTCATAAGCAGAGCTTTGTTGAGTACTTCCAATCTTTGAATTCCCAGACCACCTTCATTATAAGGATAACAAACTTTCTTCCATGATAGTGTTATGTATTTTCTAGTTTCTCCATATCCAGACCACAAAAAATTCCTTATTATTTTTCACAAATTTTAATCACAGAAGCAGGCCACTTGTATACTGACATGCTATAAATTGGAATGCTACATAGTACTGACTTTATTAGCACTAACCTGTCATGAAATGAAAGTAAGTTTCCTTTCCAAGTAGCTAGTTTCCTTTGAAGCAATTCAACCATTGGCCAAATAGTGGATTTTTTAACTCTGCTAGCATGTAGAAGAACACCTAAATATTTGTCAGGAAAAGTGCTTAAATCCATTTGAACCAATTCTTTGATTTGCATTTTCCTTGCTTTAGTTGTTCCATCAATGAAGAGTTTGCTCTTGTTCTTATTTATCATTTTCCCTGAGCTTTGCTGGTACTTCTTCAATAGATTCAACAAATTCATTACACTCTTTTTTAGCACCATTGCAGAATATAAAGACATCATCTGCAAAGAACATGTGTGTAGGATGAATACCTTGTCTGACCACCATTGGAATAATTTTGCCTTCATTCACCAATTTTGAGATATTTATACTAAGAACATCTTCCATGAGTATAAAGAGAATTGGAGAGAGAGGGTCTCCCTGCCCGAGTCCTCTTCCAACTGAGAAAAAACCATTTTGACCTCCATTGATTAATACTGATATCTTTGCGGATTCAAATAAAGTACATTACCACTTACACCAAGAGTTGGAGAATCCATATTTATTCAAGACTTGAAATAAAAACTTCCAGCTCACTGAATCATAGGCCTGAGAAATATCAAGTTTAAAACCAATATTGCCACATCTTCTTTTCTTCTTCATTTCATTAACCATTTCAGAAGCAAGAACTATTTGATCTTGAATACATCTTCCTTTGATATAAGCTGCTTACTGAGGAGAAATTAGCTTAGTCATCAGAGAAGACATTCTTGTTGTGATTGTCTTTGTGAAGATTTTAAAACTCACATTGCTAAGGCCAATTGGTCTGAATTGGTTTGGACTTCTAGCACCTTTAATTTTAGGAAGTGAAGCAAGGAAATTAGAATTCAAACCTTTGGGAATAAATCTTCTTTTCCAACAAAATTGCACTGCATTGACCACATCACTCTGAATTATCTGCCAACATGCTTTATAAAAACAGCCAGAAAAACCATCTGGTCCTGGACAGCTATCAGGATCCATATTAAAAAGAGTTTGTTGGATCTCCTCAGCTGATGGAATGGCATCCAACATTGCTTGGTCATCATTTGTTATCATTGTTGGTATTACTTCAAGCAATGAATTATCAATTTCTACTTCATTAAATTTTAAATTTTGCTCAAAGTAAGTAACAAGAACCTCGGCAATTTTACTTTGATTTGTAATGATGTCACCCTTGTAATCTTCTATTTCACCAACGGAATTTCTTGCCTGTCTGATTTTAAAATTAATATGAAAAAAACTTGTATTGGCAGAGCCTTCTTTTACCCACTTTGTTCTAGCTTTCATTTTGAGTATTGTACTTAGCTGTACTTCCTTAGAATTGAGCTCATTTTCAGCCTTAACTAATTTGTCCAAGAGATCTGCATTTGAAGGATTGCTGTCAGATAGTTTCATCACCTCCATAACATTTTTTTATGTTTCTTTAATCTTCACATGGACATTACCAAAGACATTCCGGTTCCAATCAACTAACACTTTTTGAGCTTTTTTAGTTTTCTCTGAAAGATATAAGCTGGGTCACCTACTACTTCTTCAGACCAACAGTTAAAGACTACATCCATAAACCCAGGATGATCAATCCAAGTCTTCTGAAATTTTTGTGGAACATTCTTTGGTTTATGTATGTTTACACAGCCACCCAATAGTGGAGAATGATCTAAGAAATTCTTGGACCTACTTTATATCCCCAGTCTTCATATTTTTGAAGCCACAAATGATTGAATACTGCTCTGTCTAAATTACATAATATCCTTCTGTTGCCATGTTGACAGTTGGACCAAGAATATTGAAGACTAGTCTTGGGAGCTTGCCGTAATTCACATTTATCAAGATAAGAGATAAATTCTAACATTGATCTTGTATTAGCAGTTCTACCTCATACCTTCTCATCAGGGGATGTGATAGCATTAAAATCACCAATTGCAAGCCAAGGTTGTTTAAGTTCACTAATTACCTCCATTTCAAACCATAAATTTCTTTTTTGGACTACCCCAACATGAGCATGAATACCAGAAATAAGTGTACCACCTATGCTTACAGTTATCATCTGACTTGACATTGAAACAACAGATGGAGTAGGTAAATTTTTATTCCAAATTATCCAAATGCTACCTTTTTTATTTAACACTAAGTTATGAATCACCATGTTCTGCATTCCAGGCAGCTTCAACTTATTGCAGAAATTAGCACTACAATTAACTTTAGGTTCAGCTACAAAAACTATAGAAGGATTAAACTGATTTATTAAAGTCCAAAACTTATTTTGATCCCTAGTTCTTCTAAGGCCCCTTAAATTCAAAAAGAGGATTTTCATTGTTGAGGATGGAGGCCTTTAGTACCTCATTTTCCTTGATTTTTCCTAAAGTTATATTTACTTGTAGCTTGTTGAGTTTTTACCTTTGGTTCTGCCTCATTCATGCTTTCTGTACTTTTTGATGGTGCTGGCTTCTGAATTATTTTAGACCAAGAAGTAATAGGAATTCTTTCTTCGGACACAGATCCATCTTTACCATTAATATATTGAATGACACCTTTGTCTACTGCATTATCTTCAACTATTTGTAATACTTTTGTAGGATCAAGAGTATCTTGTTTCCCACTTATATTTTCTTCAACATTCTCATTTTGTAAGGAACCAAACATACCATACTTAACTTGACCTGGATGACTTATGTGTTGTACTGTAGCAGAAGGATGATAACTCTTAGGAGTAGGTGTGAAGCATATATCAAATTTCTCCTTTATTTTTGAAGATACAGGAGGTGACATAGTTTTTGGATAACTTCCTTCTGTATCAAAATTTTCTTGAAAAATCTTTGGAGTAGAACCATTCTTTGAAGTACTTCCTTGTTTTTGTTGCCTGCTTGCTTCCATTGGTGTTACATTTTTTATTTTACATTCTGATTGCATATGACCAACAATCTTGCAGATGTTGCAGAATTTAGGTAACTTAGTTAGAAGAACATTTTGCATAAACCCTCCAAATTTAGTTTTAATCCAAAGTTTATTTGGAACCTTCCTGGCTAGATCAATGTTAATCAGAATTCCTGCATAATAAACATTTTTATAATTCAGAGTAGCTTCATCAACTTTTATTGGATCTCCCAAAGCTCTACTGATGGTAAACAAAGTTTTTTCATCCCAATATTCTAGACTAAGACCAGGAAAGTGAACCCAAATCACTGCAGATGAAGTTCGATGATTTTCAGAACGAAAATTAGGTATCCAATTTTGAATCCATAAACTCTGATTGAGAACTTTCCATTTACCTGCTTTGATGTAATTCATATCATATTCATTATCCAATTTGATAGTGAAAAAACCTTTTCCTAATGGTATCAATTTACATTGTCCAACGAGTTTCCATTGACTTTTCAAGTTCAATACAACATTTGAGAATTTTATTCAAAGTAGATCAAGACGACCAATGAGATAAAATTTCCAAGCAGCACAATGATCATTAGTACCACTAACAAGATCAATCGATGGACTTTCTACTGGTAAATGATTAAGATCTACCACAGATGAACCCATTTCGAGTTCCTCATTAGTTTCCATGAATTAAAACTGAAAACCTAATTAATAATAACTAATAACACCTGAAGAAAGATTGAACACCAATCATTGAAAATTATTTGGTTAGAATTCACCTGAATTAATGCTGATGAACGTTGACATCGAAGAAAAATGAAGAAAAAAAGAGATTGAGTTGATCACCGATTCACAAAGCGCAACTCAGCCAATTCCTTAAATCGATTGTTGTTGAAACTTTGATTGCACCTAGTTTGTTTATTCTTGAGAATCTTCTCTTCTGATATAAGATTCACTCAGACTAGATCAAAGTATCGACAGGATCTTTAGAACCATCTTGTGATAATCCATTATTAACAGACTCCGTTCTGTGTGATTGATCATGATGTAGTTTTTACAAGTGGTAAGAAAGATTCGATTCTCGGACTTTTATGAAGATTTGGTTTTTGATTATTAAAAGAAAATACTAAGACAAACTAATTAAATTTTGATTTTTGATTACCAAGGAGAGAAGATTCTAGGGTTTTGGATTCCACTACTTCCAATATTTGTAAACTCAATAATAATTTCTTTGACAAATTACTCCTATTTTACTCAAAACAATTTCGAACCCAATCTCATGCTTTGGAAGATATAACGTTACAAGATCTTTTTATGACTCTCGTCACTATTCAAAGGCCTAATTTTCCTTCGCTTATAAAAGATCGGTAGCTAAACTGGCCAAAACAATTTTTACGAAGCATATAAAGAACAGAAAAAATTTAGACAAATTAAAAACACAATATTTGAGTAATAAGTCAAAGAAAATAATTACTAAAATTCACTCATCGAAAATAGCTTCTTCCAAAACCCTAGAAAAGAAATTTAGCTACTCATGAATCGAGAAGTGGAGAAAAATTGATTAATCATTGTATTAAAAATAATAGAAATCTGCTTACAATGATTTCCAGTCGCTAAAGATATATAGCGACCAAAACAGCTCTGCAAATAAGTTAACAGCCTCTACGGATCCAGCTGCAGAATATCTTCTGCTACAAAATGATTAACGATAGATTGCTACTGTAGTTGAATAACGATAGCTTCTGCGACTTTCTCTAGCGGTTCAATGTTCTTGGTGTTCTTGGTTGCAGCAGCAGAAAACGTTTCTCTGCAACCTTCAATTTCTTCGATTCTAGCCTTCTATTTCTTCCCCAAAATCTCTGTAACCCTCTTCTGACATCCCAGAGGCCTTTATATACCCAACATGTGAGAAATATCTCCATTTTAATGTCGTATATTCTCATAGTAATGATGATCATCTCGGGAATATTTTCTTTCTCTTTACGGGAAATTCTTTCCTTCTATTTCTTCTACACGCATCTGTTGTACACAGAATTACTCCAACATGTTGCCATCACCTTCCAAGTCGTGTTTAATTCCTCTAACCACAAGCAATCTTCCCGAGTTTAAAAATCATACCTGATAAAACTCTTCTTCCCTGTTTTACTTAAAGTACGTGGAAACTTCATTTTCTTCGAATCCAAGACTCTTACCAAGACTGTTTGAATGAAACAGGCCTAAACCAACACTAATCCGTCATTGAGTCTTACCCAAAACTCCCTAAAACTCTGCCATAAAATATCGCAGGCACTCCGAGACTGTGTTGTTCCAACTCTATGATTCCAGCCAATTCTGATCGATTCCAAGGACCTTTACAGCACTGTTTAACTCCATCAAGCCCAATCCAACCAAATCCAGTGATTGAATCTCACTGAAATTCTTCAAGAGTCGAACCCTAATTTTTGCCGGTGACTTCAACACTTTCTTTTTCGATCTTCCAGACAAATATGATCCAATTAAACACCCTTACCAGTCCTGTTAGGATAAATAGAGTCTTCCCAATCAATTTCAGCCATTAAGTCTCCCTGAAACACCTTCGAATCACGAACTCTAATTCTCTGTTTATATAATATTTCTTCCCGCCAACTTTCAGAATTTGAATTGTTGAAGATGGTTGCCCCTTATCCGAGCTGTTTGGGTGCCAATAGCAATCAGGGTGCCCCTTAGTAATTTGGGTGCCCCTTATTCATTTCTGGGGTGGAAATATTAAATTTTGGGTTTTTGGATGTAAATGGTAAATTTCTTGTGTGCCTTTATCAACTCCTCTGGGTGCCTTTAACACATTTCTGGGGTGCCTCAAGTACTTTCTCCCGAGGGTTCAAATGCCAAAAATACACCACTTCTTCGAATTCTTCCACCAACAACAGCCGTCTCTTACCTCTCAGATCCACTTCTTCTCTTCAATTTCTCTACATCACTAAAGATGCCATGCTTTTCAGACATAACTTGCATCACTAAAGCCGACATGCTTTTCAGATAGAGATGAAGAAATAAAAGCAAATAATGAGAAATAATTCGCCTCCAACAGCAGTTGCACATGAAATGACACTTTAGCTCTTTTAAGCGACGTTTCTTC
>JAJJMB010011676.1:985657-1055414 GCA_023531105.1 Papaver atlanticum | reverse complement strand
AGTTGCACATGAAATGACACTTTAGCTCTTTTAAGCGACGTTTCTTCTTCTTTTGCTCCAAAGTACCTAAAACTCAAAATTAAACATAAGATACATAATTTACAAGAAAACTTATCAAAGAAAGCATAAACAATAGATAAATATCAAGGTGTTTTAAACACCTATCAGATCACAAGAGGATTCAAGTGTTGTTGTGCAGGTATTTGAAGGCAAAAGAAGATTTGAAAACGAAGAAGAATTCTTATTAGTTTTCGTATCTTGTGGATTTAGTACACAAACCTTGATCGGCTTGGATCCAACTAGAATCGGTTCTTTGATATACTTGATTGATTAGTTGCATGAAATCGGAAACTCTCTATAGTTTCTCTTTGAGATCTTTATCGATTGAGACAAAGGAGTTTATTAGAGTCTTTGTCAACGACTCATCAAATATCTTCTAGCAAGATTGATTAGAGTGGTTATCAAACAGATTTTTCCTTTGCTATTTGGAATACGATTGATAGACGCATTTATGTGTCTATTTTCATCTCTATTGTGTATATTGTTAGTACCCATTTTTGTACTTATTTTGGTATTTTATCTCTTTGTAGGTGTTTTTGGAGAAATAAGCTTTTGCGGCGAAATTGGCTCGAAAAGTTGATAAATGCAACCCAAGGGACGAGTGTTATGCGGACTCCAGCAACGGATAAGGGGAGACCACTGGATAAGGGGTTACCTTTCCCATTCATGTTCAAATTATGTTTTTGGCGGGAAACCAAAAACGTAAAGCATGTTTCCTGGCAGATTTGGTGATGGATTTTTAGAGGTGTTTGAGGTCGACTAAACCTCTTATTTTCATAGGGTAGACTCCTTATGGGTCGATTAAACTGGGCTCAATCGACGGATTTTTATCTCAACAGAAAAATATGGAAAGTCACGTGTGTGACCGATTTTAGGAAATTTTAGAGAGATTAAAGTGCTATAAACCTTCCCAAAGTTTGATATCTATCTAAGGAAGAGTTTAGAATCAAAAGGAAAGCTCAGAAACGCGTGGAAATCCTAAAACAAGAAATTGCCGCAACTTTGCCGTGAAGAGAAAGGAAGAGATTTTGGAAGATTCTGGAGAGATTTAATCGGTATTTTTGATATAAATAGATTGTTTGGGTCATATATAAGGGGTGTCGAGAGTTTGGGGGGCTGAGAAGGGCTGAGGAGTGAGAAATCAAGACGAACAGAAAGCTACTTGCTGCTATTTTCTGCTGGTGCGGAGCTGAAGAACACGACGAACATAAGACGCACAAAGAACAGTCGCGAAGAACACGAAGAACTTCGACCCACATCGAACCGTCGCATAAGCATTCTTATATTCAACTACAGAAAGCTCTTATCGTTTTTGACTGTCGTTGCTTAATACTTTCAGCGACCATTACCTTCCTTACAACAAGCTTTCTATAACTATAGCTCGTCCTTTCTAATAAAAACACCTTATTTGATCAATGAAATCAACTTTTGAGCATATTTCTAATATGAGGAGCTAAACCCCAACACTGGGATGACGGAGGAAGCCCTATTTCACGCATGTGGTAATTCTAATAATTCTTTTATGACTATTTGCATTGATTTTTAATTGATTTATGATTTTCATTAATTATTTGTGATTTTTTTTGATAGTGTATGCTTAGTCTAAGAACTTTTGATGCACTATGCTTATGATTTACATCTAATGCTTTATAAAATCTACTTTTGGCAAAGAATAAGAGTCCATATTTTTTTAATATTTGAGCTATAATTGATTGGAATTATTATTTGAATCACATGAATGAAATTTGGTGGAATCCTAAGTCCCAGTAACTCTCGCACCTTTGTAATATTTTTGTATATATTTTTATTAAATTTTAAAACTCGAATCTTCACAAATCCGAGTGAACGACAACCTTACTTACCACTTTAAAATCACATCAACGATCCAAAGGACTTGCTATTCACGTGCGTGACTCTAGAAGTCGAAGGAGCAGGGAAACTGATGAAACTAAGTAGCTAGGGGTAGTCTGCTTGGTCTCAATTATATGAAGTTGGTATTAGATTTTGTATAGCGGCTTAATTCTAAGAATATTCAAAACTGGACAAGGTCCCGGGGGTTTTCTGCATTTGCGGTTTCCTCATTAACAAAATGTTGTGTTGTGTTATTTACTTTACTTTCGCATTATAATTGCTTTATATTATAATAAAGTAAATACACTTGTGTGTTAATCCTAATCACTTGATATTGATCCTATAGTAAATCGGTTTCAGACCGTAACTATTACCAAGTGAATATCAAGTTGTCGTATTGTCTCGACTTTGTCCATAAGCGATCACACTTGGTATCGGACTTATAGGTTGATATAAAAAGATTGTGGTATATTTGGGTACCCTCGTCTTTTCAGAATAGGCACATTGCGAAGAGTTAAAAATTATTAAGAAAACTAAAGCATAATTAGATTAGGTTGTAATTAGTCAATTTCACTGCTAAACTACTTCCATTGACTGCACTTATGACATATCATTGTGCACAGTCCTTTGTTTCTGGCCTATTGGACAACTACTAAAAATGTTTTTGCTTTAGCATGTTCTGGATCTGTTATTGTGGTTGGACATCCTCTAGCTCTAGCGCATGAGCCTACATCAATACTAGATATTTGCAAAATTCCAGATGCTTCATTATACGAAACATCAAAATTAATCTTTTCTAATGATGGTAGTAAAGGTTTTAAAATATGGACAATGTTATTTTGGAATAAGCATTTGATTACTTGCAGATACTTACTGCAAACTCTGACGCCGGTCATTGATATGACTTGTAATATTACCTCTAATAATAACTTCATTGACCTGTATATTAGGAAAGACCTTTGAGTATCTTTTTTCAAAAGCGCCAAGCCATAAAGTTAACAGTCTCTACTACAGAAAGATCATGTGTATATATAATCTTTTATACCAAAGAAGCTTGTTGTCCGATCATGAAAGTTTAAATGGATGCACAAGAGATGAGATGAAGGAAAAGGTAATTGCCAAATCCTTTTAGAAACATCACAATCCATCAAGATATTTTGCACAGATTCAGTGCGATTTCCGCACAACACACTAAGATTTTCTTGGTAGTTATAAAATTTAGCAATTTTGTACATAGTTGGAGGCATTTGTATAGACATTTCCACAAGAAACGTTGTATTCTAGGAGGAAGTCTACATCTCAAGAAAGAAAAATCGAATCAATAGAAGTACTATTACCAGAAGGATGCATAGAAAGTTTAAAGTCAAAACTTTGTTCTATATGACTTTACAATGACATGTCATTTTTATTTGATTTAAAATAATAATGGTAACTCTAAGTTGTCTTCTCCAACTATGGCAAAATCAAAAAGCCTCTATTTTTTAATAACAAAAGTTCATAGTAATAATAATAACATTAACAATAAAAGGAACTACAAATTGTTTAAATCAGTCTAAATGTATATATCCTAACCATTCAGGCCAATAAGACTGCCAATCTTAGCTAACACTCATAGCATACATAGAAATAGAATCATCAACAATATTATTTGTGTCTTTATAAGAATAGCCACATTTACAATAATTAAAATTATTAAGAATAACTAAAGCATAATTAGTCAGATTGTAATTAGTTCATTTCACTACTGAACTTCTTCCATTGACTGCACCTATGACATATACTATCTGCACAGTCTTTTGTTTATGGCCTGCTAAAATGTTTTTGCTTCAGCATGTTCTGGATCTGTTGTTGTGGTTGTACATCCTCTAGCTTCTGCGCATGAATCTGCATCATTTCTAGATATTTACATAATTCCATATACGCTAGATGCTTCAATATACGAAACATCAAAATTAATATTTTCCACTGATGGTTTCCAACTATGGACAATGTGATTTTGGAATAACCACTTGGTTACTTGCAGATACTTACTGCAAACTCGGATTCCCGTCATTGATCTGACTTGTAATATTACATGCAATAACAACTTCATTGACCAGTATATTATCAAAGACCTTTGAGTGGCAAAGGTGCCAAGCCATAAACCTAATAGTCTCTAATACAGAAAAATCATGTATTAATTGTTTATATTAAAAAGATAGTTGTCCAATCATGAAAGTTTAAATGGATGCACATGAGAGGAGATGAAGGCAAAGCTAATTGCCAAATCCTTTTAGAAACATCACAATCCACCAAGATATGTTGCACAGAGTCAATATTATTCCGCACAACACACTAAGATTTTCTTGGTGTTTATAAAATCTAGCAACTTCGTCCATAGTTGGGAGGCATATGTATGGACATTTCCATAAGAAATGTTGTATGCTAGGAGGAACCCACATCTATAAAAAAATCCAATCAATAGCAGTACTGTTGTAAGAGCACTGCTCGGTCGAACTCGCAAGCGTTGCTATCTCAAGCTTGTTGTCAAGTTTAGTTGCCAAAACTATAACCTTGATTTCTAGTCTACTTATAGCTAAGTCTCGGATTAGGATAGAAAGTGTAGTTGAGCTTTAGACTTCACGGCGTTCATCGATTGAAGACGAAGAACTACTAAGGGGAGCTTGTGGAACTTCATCAACAAAAGGTATGTGGAGACTTGAACTCATCTATCACTCAAAAGTCTATCTACTCTATCTCCTATTTGAGACAAAAGTTGTATAGCTATATAGACTACTATTATACACATTTGATATTTCGAGCTGAGTTTAACTCGCTTACATATTTCTCGAAATATGTGTTGGTAAGCTTTCGCTTTAACCAAGTTCATCTTATACTCTTGACGAAAGTCAAAAAATGATCATATGAAAATTTCCTTGTAACATCTCATTTGATGTAGACTCGGAATGTTTCGTATTGATTATGTCAATCACTTGAAAATGGCTTTAATGCTAATAGTTAGTGAAAACAACTATTGTCATCCTCTAAGAATGTTTCAATGATTGAAATAGAGTTTAGAACAAATGGATTTGAACATATTATGTGTGCTTGCATATATGTAATCCATGTCCGGGAACCATGGTATGCATACCCGTATGCGTACTTGGTGGTTTGAAGAAGTCCGGGAACCTGGTATGCAAGCCGGTACGCGTACTGGCGTAAGGTTCAAGTCCGGGAAATTCTGCTGAGTTTGGATGTTGATTTGGTATGCGTACTAGTTCACGTATTGGCGAAACCCAAACTTGGTTCGGCTACTTAGGTACGCATACCCGTACGCATACCTAAGTAGATGATGTTCTAAAATCGGTTTGTTCATGAACTAATACATTTATATAATAAGGAATGTAATCTGTTGCAAACCGTGGCTATAATGTTCATGACTTAATTTGAGTGAATCAAAATCGATTTTGCTTCAATGGTGTCTTGTATACTTCTATGAGAATATAAACAATTGAACAACTTTAGAACTAGATTCATTTGAGTCATTTGAACTAGTTATGGTTAAGATGAATAAGGTTGATATGAAAGTGTTCATATGGCTAACCTCGGTTAACTATTGTTGAACCAGAAGGGTGTACACATTTAGGTACGGTTACTCATATCAGATTGAAGGTACATTTCATTTGTGTATAACAAGCTAAGTTCGATCTAACGGTTGAAAGATATTAGCTTGAGTCTAATCAGGTATTCATCTAACGGTGAATATTGAATGCTTTGTTACCAAGGTAACATTGATTGGAAACCCTGATTTGAAGGCTATATAAAGGAGAACTCTAGAATTGGGAAACCTAATCCCCACACCTTTTGTGTGATACTAGTTGCGACAAGAGTCGATTCTCCTTTAACCTTAGGTTTTTCACGAAACCCTGTAGGTTAACGACTTAAAGACTTCATTGGGATTGTGAAGCCAGACCCAACTATTTTCTCTGTAGTTGCGTGATCTGATCTTGCATCTTCTATCATATTGAGTACTATCTTCTCTAAGATTGGCTCGAGATTTATTCTCCGATAGGAAAGATAAAAAGTAATCACAAACATCTTCGTATCATCATTTGTGATTCCACAATATCTTGTTTCGCTACCATACGATTAAGATTATTGTGAGGTGATTGATATTTCTAGGCTGTTCTTCGAGAATATAAGTACGGTATATCAATTGGTTACTGTTTACTTGGATTTATCAAAAGACGGAAAAAAAACTCATAGGTTTATCTGTGGGAGACATATTTTTCTATACAATAGACTTTTCTGTGTGAGACAGATTTGTTTATCAAGTCTTCTACTTTGGGTCGTAGCAACTCTTAGTTGTGGGTGAGATCAGCTAAGGGAATCAAGTGCGTAGAGTCCTATTGGGATTCAGAGACGTAAGGAGCGCAACTGTACCTTTATCAGTGTGAGATTGATTAGGGCTCAACTACATTCCAGTCCAAAGTTAATTTGTAGTAGGCTAGTATCTGTAGCGGCTTAATACAATGTGGTGTTCAAATCTGGACTAGGTCCAGGGGTTTTTCTGCATTTGCGGTTTCCTCGTTAACAAATTTCTGGTGTCTGTGTTATTTCTTTTCCGCGGTATATTTTGTTTTATAATAGAAATATCACAGGTTGTGCGTAGTTCAATCAATTAGAGAATCCAACCTTTGGTTGTTGATTATATTGATTGACACTTGAACATTGGTCTTTGGTACCGTTCAAGTTGTTTCACATGATAATCAGGCTCACGGATTTCTATCTATTTGATTTGCTGATTACATTGTGAAACAGAGATACAACTCTTGGATATATTTCCATTGATTGAGTCTGGCTGTCTAGTTTATTCTCTTGGAATTATATTGGAGTTTGTCCATACAGATTGCTAAGCGAAATATTGGATGTGGTTGTTAGACCCCCGCTTTTTCAACTGTTACCAGGATGATGTATAGCATGTTCACTGTCAAGGATTGTTCTATATGATGGATTTACAGTGAACATACCGTTTTTATTTGAATTCCATCTAAGTTTGTCTTCTCTATACAAATTAAGGAATCCTAATTTCAGAGATATGTTTAGCATTTTCTTTATTGAATAAACATTTGATATTGTCAACTTTCCGGGTTTTAGATTCCAAGTCAATGAGTTGATCAACAGTTTGAACATTGGCTGAATAGTAATTGGAAGAAGAAGGAGAGTCTCTCTTTGGAACTCAATTGTCTTTCCAAATAAAGGTAGACTTACCGTCTCCAACTTCTCAAATATGGTTCTTATGAACAATTTCTATATCTTGGCAGATCTCATTATAGATCCAAGATCCATTGGTAAAGCTACAACATATAGTGAGTTGGAATTTTTAAAATATATACTTGGATTTCAAAATTTTAACCCAAAACTAAGAGGGTTGGTCAATCATCCTCCAAGCAAGCTTAGCAAGAATGCTGAAAAGACGAGGGTACCCAAATACACCTCAATCTTTAATTTATCCACTTATAAGTCCTCTTACCGAAAGTGATTGTCTATGGACAAAGTCGAGACAATACTACAAATCGGTATTCACACTTTGTGTGATTGTCTATGGATACGAGATCGAGACAATACGACTACCAAAGTGTGATTACTTGATAATAGGTTTGGACTTAACCACACTCTATAGGATCACTATCAAGTAAAGCGGAGTTAACGTTTGTGTATTTTACTTCTAATTATAATAAACAATTATAATTGCGGAAATAGAAAAGTAAAAGACACAGCAAGATTTTGTTAACGAGGAAACCGAAAATGCAGAAAAACCCTGGGACTTGGTCCAGAATTGAATACTCTCAGAATTAAGCCGCTATACAAAATCTAAACCAACTTCGTATAGTTGATACCAAACAACTAACCCTAGTTCACTTAGTTTCCTCAGTATCCCTACGCTTCCGACTTCGATGAGTGCACGCACTGGAACAATTCCTTTGGACCGTATTCCAAACAGTAAAGGAACAACAAATCTGTTTGGTAACAACTCCATTGATTCTTTAAGATAAGATATCTCAAGTCATATGCAAAGGCTCTTCCGTTTAAGCTAATAAACTCCTTTGCCTGGTTAGATCAATCTATCCAATAACTACAGAAGTAGCCAAGTTTAGATTCGCAATCAATCGATATAGATTCCAACAAGAAACTATAAAGTGATGCCGATCTCACCCAACTAATCAATCGAATAAATCTGATTCTAGTTGGATCTCAGCCGATCAAGGTTTGTGCAACACAAAGATATGACAAACCAATAAGAAATCTTCTTCGTCTTCAAATCTTCTTTAATCTTCAATTAAAACCTGCACAACACCACTTGAATCTCTTGTGATCAATCACGCACAAAACGGAGTCTGTTAACAATGGATTATCACAAGATGTCTTTAGATCTACAAACAGTTCTAAAGATCCCGTCGATACTTCGATCTAGTTTGAGTGAATCTTATATCAGAAGAGAAGATTCTCAAGAATAAACAAACTAGGTGCAATCAAAGTTTCAACAACCGTTAGTCAATCAAATCAATTGAAAACTAATAACACTGCAATTATCTAGTTCCCACCAACGGTACTCGTAGAGCTTCTTGATCCCACAGAAGTCTTTAAACGAGCGGTCGTAAGAGATTTCGCCTAATTAGGGTACTTTCCTCTCCGATTAGACGGCTCCACCAGAAACAACAAAAAGATGAAGTTTGCCTGGCTCTTAGGATAGTTTGCTAGAAATGCAAACTTAGGTATTTATAGTCCAAGGATGTTTGGACACCAAGGAATTTCCAAAACCGAAAGTATTCTCAAGATATGCAATAAATGCCCATTCGGTTTTCATAATTCCAGTAAATGCTTTGTCCAATATTTTCCGAAATCTCTCAATAGAAAATCCCCAATAAGTAAATGCACATTACTAATTTATATTCTCTAGAGATATGTATTTAATTGCTGGTAATTAAAGCAAATAAAACTAACAACCTTAATTAAGAGATTCTTAATTTATTTCGGAACATGATCTCCTTGAGTATTAAGGAATATCTTTGAACAATAAAAGATAAGAGTTATTGTGCGTGTTCAAAGAATGTTGACATCTCTACTTTGTAAATCCTCTTTCATATTTACAATCTTGGAATCGATTATACTACACTTCCAAACAAGTTTAGAATTGGTTCATCTGTATTCCAAGATAACTATGTGATTGATCAAATATCAAATCGCATCTATTTGTTCAATCGGTTATACCCTAATATGGAAGTACTTGTGATCGGTTACACAAGTTACCAGGACCGGTTACATCAGTTACCCGGATCGGTTACATCAATTACCAGGACCGCTTACCATATACACATGGTATTGCTTGTGATCGGTCACACCAGTCACTAGGATCGGTTACACCAATTACCAGGATCGGTTACACCAATTACTAGGACCGGTCACACCAATTAAAAGGACCGATTACACAACTTCTCTGTGATCGGTCACACCAATTACTAGGATCGGTCACACCAATTACAAATATCAATGATACCATCTTAGGTGATTACTTAGGATCGGTTACACTAATTAATCAAAACTAGTCATACCAAATCATAAGTCAGGAATTGTTATTAATTGTACCAAGATACATAACAAAGTTACGATCGGTTCTACCATCTCACACATATTGGTAATCCAAAGATTTGCAATGAATAGCCGTACCAATAAGCTTAGCGATTTCTCTTTCGATTCATAATACAAGTTCATGAATGTACTTCCTTTAAAAAAACAAGTAGAGTGCACGTGCGTTGCACGTCGCCAAACACAGACCTTTTTCATACTGACCTTTCATATTTTCAAAACCATGGCACTACAACAAAATGCATTTGTAAAACATTTTTTTCTTTTTCAGTCAGAAGTAAATAGTTCAGCAATATTGTCATATAAGTTAAGACATCGGGATAAACAACATTTATGGTACTCATTTCATCGGTGACCCGTACGGTATAGTTGAATCCTAGCTGCATTGACCCAGATGATGAGTGGCAGCTTTCAGCATGAAACTTCTTCTTTGATCACGAACATCCGAAATACCAGTCAGTTTAGCCTACAACAAACATACAAATCCAAGAAACTACATAGGGTAATTAACCAAATATCAAATCAAGTTCGAAAATATATACACCAAGTAACCTTCCCCTATATAACCTTACGAAAAAAATACACTAATTAATCTTACAAGAATATCTAGTCGCGCAAACCATCATGGACAGAGCACTCAACTATTTGCTCACAATTTGGAGCTTTCCATCTCTTGGAGTACCGGGTTCAGAACTATGAAGGGATAAATTACAATCCTTCCAGTTACGAAGTACTGTTTTGTGGAAGAAACTCTCTGACTGTGCCAATAAATTTTCTTGCCCATACTCCTCTGTAATTTCAAGAAAAGCTGTTGCACAATGCACCCTTCCTAGGAATACTCTAAATAACTTAATAACCTTAAAAGTAGACTTATGAATTTGAAACTCTCACACATTCCAAAGTCAATACATAATAATCATTCTTTACACGACCAAATGTTTAAAGATAACGCAAAATGAAAATGGAATTTGTTCAAAGATAACGTAAAATAAAAGACATCTATATCTATCAACTATCCAGATTATGATTAATACTTTTCTGAGACGAACTGTTTCAGCAAGTGTTAAATTGATCATCCATCATTAGTTTGTATTTCTGCCTTACAATTTGCGAAATTGTTTCTCTAGAGGCTGACCATATGAAGGTTTATCTTATAGAATTAAACGGTTCTGGATCGTGCTTCCTCACCTAACAGAAAGCGGTATCTGGGAAATGTGACCCAGCACGAATTACTGTCTTCTGACTTCTAGCAAAGTACAAATTCTACCCAATTCGTCAAGCTCAACCAACCTTCGTTTTTTTTTTTTTTTTTTTTTTTTGCTGCCAACTACTTAGATATAGAGAACTTATAGAAACCTTACTGATAGATTTTCACCTCAACAATAAGTAAGCCTGAAAGCTTCCAACAATTTATTAGAGAATTAATTACACATACCTCTTCAATCACGTAGTTGGTCGAGCAAGATTTTTAGTAGGAGGCCACTCTAGTGAAGGATCATACGCATCCTTGCTAATTATAAATTGAACTTGCTGGTGATAAATTGAACTTGCTGGTGATACGCATACTTTAAGTTACACCACCAAATTGAATTCCCTGCAATTATAGCACCACGTTAAGAACAATGATATTTGATCCGAGAAACGAATAACACTGATAGATCCTAACCATAGGTCTCATATCCCCCCATACTGCCTGTTTACAATTGCACCTCCTAATTAACTTTTGTCTCTTGGTCTCTTTAAATGGTCTCACATAACTGGTCCAAATAACACTGGTCTGTACTCCTTACTGAGCACATATACACAACAATACAACCCTAATATTTTTTATCAAAAGCATGCTCATCCTGTAGTATGGAAACGCAAGATAAGCACTTTATAGGATTACTACCAGATATATGTGACATGAAAAGCCAAATCTAGAACCACATCAACATCAACAAACATGTTGTAATAGAAGTTAAGATTGTGAGTGGTTTAAATAGAGCTTTGAAATCGAAATTGGGATACACACATACCTGTAATTTATGTGATCATATTTGGGAAAATAAGAAGCATCATCTGCTATATGGACATGTCATGATTTGGGCTGACAATGGACGAAATTGTGAGAGATGTAACAATCTATAAAACAATGATTTTCTCTTAAGCATTTACACAAACATGTAGGTTCAAAAAAGTAATCTTTTAATACAAAAACTAACAATGTGATTCAACTCATACCCAAAACTAAAAATCAGAGGAGTTTCTAAGTTTTAACTGAAATCGAAATTGGGGAAAAGAATGTACCTGTTTCAAGAGGGGGAGATATGAATTGAATTTTTTTGTCTACGAAATTGTTTTGTACCTGTTTCAATCGAAATTGAATTGTATGAATTAAAGAGGGGGGAGATAATCTGTGAACCACCATTCTTCAATTAAAAATAGATCGATTGCAAGCATCTGATTCATTTTTTGAAAGTAATCTCTGATTTCAGTTCTAGGGTTTTCATGGAAGATGTGAGGGAGAAGAAGAAGTTGTGTGAGATGGAGAGATAGAATTGATGCCGAATAAGAAACATGTAATGGAGAAGGTGAAGGAGAAGAAGAAGTTGATGTTATCCTATCATTTGCTCACAAATTCGTTAATGGAGGAGTTACGATTTCTGCTGTGACTGTGAGATAGTTGAGGGAGAAGAAAGTAACGAAAAGGTATAGGGGTATAGTCGGGAAGTAACGAAAAAAGTCAAACGGAGTTTTTTCCTATTATCCAAAGGTTGTCTTTAAAAGTTAGGAGATCCAAGGGCTTCTGTCAGTTAGGTCGTTAACTTTTCCATTCCCTTGCTGTCATTAGGGGAGATGTAAAACATTGTTTCCTAGGATAAAATCTTCACTTTTACCCGTACACATAATCATAACAGCATTCATAAGATTATGTCGATATCATATCTACGAAGTTCAAAAGATAAGCATTATACTTCGTAGTCTAATTCCCTAATACTATGATCATGTGATCATGTCTCACTACTAGAGTAATATATCCATACACAGCTTCGCAATTATATTTTCAATATAGCACGACTTGAAAGATAAGTTAGGAATGAAACAGTTCAAGTCAATATTACTAACCTCAAGAGGAAGGACGATGTCGTCGTTGTAGCTCGTTACTTCTCCACGTTCTTCAGGTCTTCAAGTAATACTTGTATGTCTCAACATTCCTAGACTTTCTAGTCTAACCTAAACGAAGTTGTCTCTAGTACATAATCAAGCGATTCTTAGATGAGTTTTGACACACTAAAATATGACAACCAAACTTGACATACCAACGCTTGGTGGGTTCAACCGAGCTATGCTCTAACAATCTCCCCCTTTGCCAATTTTAGTGACAAAACTCTTAATACATATGGAGAAACAAATTACAAGAATTCATTATACATACGCTTGATTCCAAGTTTCAACATCACAATAACCTGCATATATTCAATTAATAAATGTCGTTGTTGACATCTGAATAACAAAGCTTATACTCCCCCTAAAGGTAAGATAGGTAGATATTCAATCCGAATTCAACTTTTGTAGTACACAATGACTACACAACAATATGATATGTTTCTACCCCTTAGTCAATGCTTTACTCTTTCGTTAGATATAACGTTTAAGCACAATTGTCCTTTCCTTAGTGATTACAAATCACTTGTTTACTCCATATATTTCTCCCCCTTTTTGTCACAAAATGACAAAGGTTCGAGCAAATACAGGTCAACCCGAAAGGATCTTACAAATCCTAAAGACTTGTAAACAACCTATAAGAGTTAAGCACGAAGGTTTCACATACCACTTTAGATAACCAATATTAAAACCGAAATTACAAGTAATTTAGTTTTAATATGTTATCAAGGAAAACTATTGCTCGAAGCAATTTTCCCTAATAGTTTAACAAATTGACTAAGAAACTTAGTTCCCTTGTTAAACCGATTGAAAACATACAATCGTTTATTTCGATAAGAACAAAATAAAGATCAGAATTAACTTTATTTCTCTCATCAGGCTCTAATTATTCAGACAATAACTTACAAGAAAAGCACTAGGTTAGATAACTAGTTTTTCTTGTCAAGACTTTCGATTAGACTTGAATAACTGAATCCTTAAATTTGAAAAGTCTAACTAAGATCGGAATTAACTTAGTTTCTCTTATCCGGAATCGAATTGGACTAAACAAATGATCCCGTATTTCGTTAAGCCATAAAAAATACATACAAACCAAAATAAATTGACTTGCACAATTATTTGCTTAACCGGAAGCAATTGAAACAAACATAGACATTATAGCACCGCAATTGCACCAAAATTTCGTTAAGCAAAAACACTTGATACCCAACAATAAAGAAGATACCAAATAATAAGCCAGATAAATTGACATAGTTTTTCTTAACCGGAAACAATTGAATCACACACACACACATCCATACACATCATAATGGAATATATCAATTGTACCGATTTTTTTTATGCAAAGCAAAATATACGCAATATAAACAGGAAAACGATTAACTAACAAATTTGTTACCTCGGATTCCGCATCCTCTTCTCCCCAGAAAGATATATCATTAAGCGTAAGTTTGCATAAGAACTCTCCCCCAGTATGTTTTTATCCTCTCGCAAGAACAAAAGAACAACAACAAGAGCAACCTTTACCAGAGAAAGGCTGAATCGGTTTTTAACTAATGCGTGCCAATAGCAAAAGTTGAAAACCCGAAACACATATGTTTATGCTAAACACAACTCATGTAAACATACATTGATTCAACATATTGTGACTTTTCACATATGAGTTTCAATCGGAACACCTTATGATCCTTTGATAAAGGCTAGCAACATGGGTTAGAACTTAATCCCGCTAAATCAAAAATTCACACAAACCATAAGGGTTCACATCATATGAGATCGAATATTAAGGTTGTGAAAACCGAAATCAGACATCTCATAAACCGAAAACACATAGCAAAAAAAAAACATTCAAGCACAGGCTATGTAATTGGAAACTATCACAAGAAAAATTATAAAATAATAATTTTATTTATAAATAATGATAGTTTATTTAAAATAGACTTTATATACAATAATCAAAATAAATCAAAAACTGTTGTCTATTTTCTTTTGACAAAAGACTCTAATTTTATTCCTTTAGAATTTCTCAGATGTTTTAAGAGTCAGCTCAGAAGATTTCACAGGATTCCAATTATCTTCTATGATTACTAATCTTGATTCAAGACTAATAACGTTGCCATTGACTTCCTTTACTTCCTTTCGCAAATCCTTTTCCATGTTCCTTACTTCACATAAGATTAGATCTAACTTTAGTGAAAGATTCTTGAGGAGATTATCATTAAGAGAGGAAATCTCTTCATTAGGAACATCTTGATGAAGTTCTGGAGACGAGACCATCTGAAGATTCAAGACGAAGTTTCTTGTCAGGAAACAATATAGTCCAGACTTTTTCAACTTTGCGAGAGTTGCACCTAGAGGTAGACATTCTGTCAAATCTCTATAAAATGAAATGTAAAACCTTTTCTCTTATTAATAAGAGAAGTTTTTCTCACAATATTCGAGAATATTATTTCATTTAATTCCTTAACCGAAAATTTATTTAGTGATGTGATATTAAATTGTCTAGCGCAAGTGCACGGCTATCGATGAGATAATATCCAAAATACGGGATCGTTCCACAAGGACTAAAGTGTTGTTATCCTCAATTCCTAATTAAATTACAAAAAGAATTGGATTTTGAAAATATTAAATTAATAAAATAAATAAACAATCAAACCAAAGAGAACCAGGGTTTTGGATTCAACCAATTGAATTATGCAGACTACTCAATCAATCTTTAATAAATATTTATTTTATAACTCAAGACAATTTTGAACCCAATCTCATGTCTCGGAAAATATTGCAAGTAAAATAAACAACAACTATTGTTGTGCCAAAATGATATAATCTCCTTCGCTTATTAAAGATCAATAACCGAAGACTATCCAGTATGGTTTAAAGAGCAAAGCTAAATATGAAGAGAAATTATTAAACAATTAAGCTCAAAAGAATTTTTATTAAAGACTATAAAAAATTCTTACACAATTTATTGGCTTCCTCTTTATCCCTGGTAGAGAGGGCTAGCTTTCCGTTACAAAAGAATTAAAAAGAGGAAAAGAAAAATAACTATTGTTGGCTCTAGGCTCTTGGCCGTCTCCACCCTTTTCCCATCTGCTTCAACCAGTATTTATAGTTTTCAAAGGAAACCACTTTCCTTTTTCATACCACATCAACATCCAATGAAAGTATGCCACGTGTCAAATATTATAAAAATTCTCCAATCAAAATGCGCCATGTGTCAAATACTGCAATCAATATCTTAATTATTATTTACAACCATAAAGAATAATATTCTTTCCCAAATCTTCATATATTTCATTACTCCACATCATAAAGAAATATTTTCTTCATTAAACAAAATTTCTTCAAATATAATTTATCATAATTAATATCTTGCACACGGTCTCCACACGCCGTGGCACACTTCTACACACGTCGTGGCACATTTCTACACACGCTCATAGCCAAATAATTGGCTCAATCATTCTTCATGTTTTCTTTTGGGCTTAACCCATCAAATCACTTCATTTCTCCAGCAGAATTCCGCATTTTAGTCCATAGAGCTTTATTTTCTAAAAACTGCAAAAATAAATAAAATCATCAAATATGTACAAAATAAAGAACTAAATAAATTTAAATTTGAGTAGTAAATATGTAAGAATTAAGCACTTATCATTTAGAAATATTTTTATTAAAATATTTACATACATATCCTTACTGTTTACTTTTTGAGGGTAAAGAAATAAGGATTCATGTTTATGATAACCAAGTTAGGTTATCAATTTTCGGTTGTTGAATTTTCTTCCCTTAGAGGTTTCAACATTCTTATAGATTTGAGAACCTTTCATTTTTGAACTGTTAGGTTCGTTTCTCAAATTTGAGACAAGATCTTGATATCTAAAAATCACATTATTCAAATTTTTAAGTTGATTTTCTGAAGTGATTTTCTTAGATCTTGGTTTTTTGGATCGACAGAGTTTCCCTCTCTGTGTAATACCAGGACATTGTTTTTGATAGTGTCTCCATTGTCTGCATCAGAAACAAGGCCCAGAAGTATTCCGGTTACAACCCTTAGGTTTGATAGGTTTATTCGACCCTGTTTTTTTGTCTTTTGATATATTCATATCAAGTGTTGATTTACAAGAGCAGACAAGTTTATCTCTCAATTTCAAATTTTCTGTTTTTAACTTTTTGATTTCATCTTGACAACAATTGATGTCATGGATGAGTTTAGATACTTGTTCTTTCTCAGAACATTGATAGAGTTCGATTTTCACAAGACGCTTGTTAAGTTTTTCTTTATCATTCAGATAACTTAGTCTGATTTGATCAAGCGATGATTTTATTCCTTTGATTTCAGATTCAAGAAACCGAGTTCTTTTATCTTCACAAGGAAATTCTTGTTAAAAAAACTTAGGAGTGAACTCTTCTTGAGTATCTATTGTTGAAAGTATTTCTGAATCATAGACTTCTGCAATGGTTGCAACATGGTCCATCATACAGTCTTGATTATCCTCGTCAGGGGAATAATCAAGTGTGGAAGTATATGCATTTCTCTTCCACTGAATATCCTTAGTTGGACAATCTGGAGAAATATAACCAAACCCTCTACATTTGTAGCATTGAGGAATAATATCATCGTCATCCCATGTATCTTCACTTTTATGTGTAGAATTATGATTTGTTTTCGATACAGGAAGATCTCTTTTTCGGTGTCTCAACAATTTCTTGAATCGTTGAGTAATAAGAGACAAATGATGATTTAGTTCAGTCTCATTTTTATCATCTAGATCTTCATGATCTTGGGAGTTTTCCGGACACTGAGTCAGCGAATTTTTAATGGCTTTATAGGCCAAATTGGCTTTCCATTTAGACAAGCACTCCTGATCGAATATCTTTAGTTTTCCTACAAGAGAACTTCTTGATAAGGAAGAAAGATCATTAGCTTCGATGATTGCATGCTTCTTAGATTCGTATCTAGATGGCAATGATCTGAGAATTTTGCACACTATATCTTTTTCATAAATAGTCCTTCCAAGAGAGAAAGAGGCATTAACTATCTCAGAGAGTTTCATATAGTGTCGTTGTCATCCATTCGAAGGTTTTCCCAATAAGAAGTGGGAGTTTAAAGTCTAGCTTCCTTTTCTGATGTGTTACCTTCGAATATGATCTGAAGGTTATCCCAAGCTTCCTTTGAAGTTTGGCATGTTGATACATGATGTTGTAGATCATGGCTTACAGCATGTATAATAGCATTCAAACCATCTGAATTCTGCTTTCCAAAAGCCTTTTGTTCGCTTGTATAATCCACTAAGCGTTTAAACTCAGTTTCCGAATTTTCTACTTTCGGGCAATTATAACCATCGATGACTAATAGCCGAGTATTAAAGTCCCGTGATTGAAGAAAAGATCTCATAGCATATTTCCACCATAGATAGTTTGTTCCGTCGAATCTTGGCGGTACGTTAACTGAAATCGATTCATGTGAACTCGAGTTCATTTCTTATAGGTTGGATCGCACCAAACACAGATTGTTAAATCTTTTCGTGTTTTCCTGCTCTGATACCAATTGAAAATACGAGGGTACCCAAATACACCACATCTTTAATTTATCCACCTATAAGTCCTCTTGCCGAAAGTGATTGTCTATGGACAAAGTCGAGACAATACAACAAATCGGTATTCACACTTTGTGTGATTGTCTATGGATACGAGATCGAGACAATACGACTACCAAAGTGTGATTACTTGATAATAGGTTCGGACTTAACCAAACTCTATACGATCACTATCAAGTAAAGCGGAGTTAACGTTTGTGTATTTTACTTCTAATTATAATAAACAATTATAATTGCGGAAATAGAAAAGTAACAGACACAACAAGATTTTGTTAACGAGGAAACCGCAAATGCAGAAAAACCCCGGGACCTAGTCCAAAATTGAATACTCTCAGAATTAAGCCGCTATACAAAACTAAACAAACTTCGTATAGTTGATACCAAACAACTAACCCTAGTTCACTTAGTTTCCTCAGTATCCCCGCGCTTCTGACTTCGATGAGTGCACCCACTGGAACAATTCCTTTGGATCATATTCCAAACAGTAAAGGAACAACAAATCTGTTTGGTAACAACTCTATTGATTTTTTAAGATAAGATATCTCAAGTCATATGCAAAGGCTCTTCCATTTAAGCTAATAAACTCCTTTGCCTGGTTAGATCAATCTATCCAATAACTACCGAAGTAGCCAAGTTTAGATTCGCAATCAATCGATACAGATTCCAATAAGAAACTATAAAGTGATGTCGATCTCACACAACTAATCAATCGAATAAATCCGATTCTAGTTGGATCCCGGCCAATCAAGGTTTGTGCAACACAAAGATATGAGAAACCAATAAGAAATCTTCTTCATCTTCAATTATTTTTTAATCTTCAATTAATTCCTTCACAATACCACTTGAATCTCTTATGATCAATCACGCACAAAACGGAGTCTGTTAACAATGAATTATCACAAGATGTCTTTATATCTACAAACAGTTCTAAAAATCCTGTCGATACTTCGATCTAGTTTGAGTGAATCTTATATCAAAAGAGAAGATTCTCAAGATTAAACAAACTAGGTGCAATCAAAGTTTCAACAACCGTTAGTCAATCAAATCAATCGATAACTAATAACACTACAATTATCTAGTTCCCCACCAACGGTACTCGTACAACTTCTTGATCCCACAGAAGTCTTTAAACGAGCGGTCATTAGAGATTTCGTCTAATTAGGGTACTTTCTGAAAAAGCGAGGGTCTAACAACCTCACCCAATATTTCGCCTAACAATCTGTATGAACTAACTCCAATATACGTTTAAGAGAATCAACTAGGCAGTCAGACTCAATCTTAATAAAAAGTATATCAAAGAGTTATATCTCAATTTCTCGATTCAATCCCAACTCAAACAAATAGAAATCTGCGAGTCTGATTTAATACAAGAGAAATAAAATTGAACGGTACTAATGACCAATGTTCAAGGATCAATCAATTTCAATCAACAACCAAAGGTTGGATTTACCAATTGATCGATGCAACGCACAACCTGTGATATTTCAATTATATAACAAAATATAATGTGGAAAAGAAATAACACAGACACCAGAAGTTTTGTTAACGAGGAAACCGCAAATGCAGAAAAACCCCGGGACCTAGTCCAGATTGAACACCACACTGTATAAATCCGCTACAGATACTAGCCTACTACAAACTAACTTCGGTCTTGACTGTAGTTGAACCCCAATAAATCTCACACTGATTCAAGGTAAAGCTGCCCTCCTTACGTCTCTGATCCCAGCTGGATACTACGCACTTGATTCCCTTAGCTTATCTCACCCATAACTAAGAGTTGATACGACCCAAAGTCGAAGATTTTAATAAACAAATTTTTATCACACATAAAAGTCTACAGTAATAGATAAATCTGTCTCCCACAAAAATACCTTTGAGTTTTGTTCCGTCTTTTGATAAATCAAGGTGAACAGGAACCAATCGATAATCCGGACTTATATTACCGAAGAACATCCTAGAATTATCAATAACCTCACAATAATCTTTATCGACTAGCGAAATAAGATATTGCGAAATCACAAACGATGAGACGAAGATGTTTGTGACTACTTTTCTATCTTGCCTATCGGAGAAATTAATCTCAAGCCAATCTTACGATTGCACTCAATCACAATAGAAACACCAAGATCAGATCACGCAACTATAGAGAAAATAGTTGGGTCTGGCTTCACAATCCCAATGAAGTCTTTAAGTCATTAACCTACAGGGTCTCGGTAGAAACCTAAGGTTAAAGGAAAATCGACTCTAGCTTATACAACTAGTATCACACATGAGGTGTGGGGATTAGGTTTCCCAGTTGCTAGAGTTCTCCTTTATATAGTCTTCAAACCAGGGTTTAAAATCTAAGTTACCTTGGTAACAAAGCATTCAATATTCACCGTTAGATGAAAACCTGATTAGATTCAAGCTAATATCTTTCAACCGTTAGATCGAACTTAGCTTGTTATACACAAATGAAATATACGTCATTTAGGTTTGAGTAACCGTACCTAAACGTGTACACCTAGTTGGTTCAACAGTAGTTAACCAATGGTTAGCCATATGAGCACTTTCATATCAACCTTATTCATCTTCACCACAACTAGTCCAAATGACTCAAATGAACTAGTTCGAGAGTTGTTCAATTTCTTAGATCTTATAGAAGTATACAAGACATAATCGAAGCAAAATCGGTTTTGATTCACTCGAATCGATTCATGAATATTATAACAACGGTTTGCAAATTGCATTCCTAAATAATATAAATGTTTTAGTTCATGAACAAACCAATTTTAGAAAGTAACACACTTAAGTATGTGTACGGGTATGCGTACTTAAGTAACCGGATTTGAGTTTGTTTTGGTTTCCAAACTTAGAAGAAATTCACGGACGTGAACTTTCCGCCAGTATGCGTACGGGTACGCATACTTAGGTAACCGGATTGATTTGGTTTTGATTTCAAAACTCAGCATAAATTCACGGTCGTGAACTTCTACCAGTATGCGTACGGGTACACATACTTACCCAGTCTTCATCAACCATTTAGTACACACACAAGTATGCATAAATTTGTTTCCCAGTTTTGGACTTATACACTAATGCGCGAACACATTATATGCTTATATCCAAAGATGGTTACATGTTCTAAACTCTTTATTTCAATTATTGAAACATTCTTAGAGGATATTAAATAGCGGTTATTCACACACTATTTTTCATCAAAGCAATTTTCAAGATATTGAAATAATCAACATGACTTTTTTCACTTGTAAAGATGAACTTGGCCAAAGCGAAAGCTTACCAACACATATTTCGAGAAATAGATAGGCGAGATAAACTCGGCTCGAAATAGCAAATGTGTATAATCGAAGTCTATATAGCAATACGACTTTTGTCTCAAGATAGGAGATAGAGTAGATAGACTTTTGAGTGTTAGATAAGTTCAAGTATCCACATACCTTTTTATCGATGAAGATCCACCAGTTCCTTGAGTAGTTCTTCATCTTTGCATGATGAACGCCGTGGAGTCTAGAGCTCAACTACACTTTCTATCCTAGTCCGAGACTTAGCTATAAGTAGACTAGAAATCAAGACTTATAGTTTTGGCAACTAAACTTGACAGCAAGCTTGAGATAGCAATGCTTGCGAGTTTGACCGAGCAATGCTCTAACAATCTCCCCCTTTTTCAATTTTAGTGACAAAACTACCAATACATATGGAATACAAAATAAATAAACTTTGCAGCTTCTCTTCCACATGCATGATCTCCTTGGTTCTTCAACATTACTCGAAATCTTCGTCACTTCCAAGTACTCCAATGATTCCAAAGATATTCAAATCAGCATCACGTTGTTGAAGATCCATAGCCATAACAATGAGAAAAAAAAAGCTCTCAATCATTGTTACACAGTGTCATAGTATTATTACACAACATCAAAGTTCAATTGTATCACAACTTTGACAACAATACTATGGTGATATGTATCACTCCCCCTTAGTCAATACTTCATCTCACATGAAAACCACTCCCCCTTACATAATGATCCGAAAACCATATGTATTTGTATTGTGAACTACACATTAATTCTCCCCCTTTTTGTCAATAAAATTGGCAAAGGTAGGGAAACTAGTGGGATCCTCATGAAATTTCCATAGAGACACTTCATGACCAAAAGAAAGCACATATCAACTTTTTAGATGCAATCATATAGCCGAAACTAAATACATTTATCAAGGAGTTTATAAAGATACAAGATAACCCCTATAATATTCCACAGCCGCACTCCCCACAAAGATTTGGCAATTAAGCACAAGTTCAATTAAGAACTCTCCCCCATAAAATGTCATTCCCGAAAGAACAACAAGGGCGACCTTACTTTCACAAGAAAAGAAGGATTTCTTTGGACATTAACAAATCACATAAGAATATGAATTTGTATCCAAAAATCTCAATCAAATTAACCACAAGAGAACCCATGATTAACTCAATCGGAAATGCTCACATAAGAGAAATTACGGAGCCACACAATATATACATAAAAAATATGGATCAAGGAAGATCAATACTGCTGAATAAACAAAGATTCATTCTATTTCTCATCACTATTTGCACAATGACGTATAATAGCCATAATCTTTGTAAACAAAAGCTCATCCTATCTTCTATCAATATTAGCATAATGACATAATAGGCTTAACTTTTGTTTGTCAAAAGTTCATTCAATCTTTTATCAATACTTGCATATCGACATATGAAAGACTTAACTTTTGACCATGTATGGGACAATCATAGTTCACGGACGCAAACACACATATCCCATAAAAAATTGCAATATATAAAACCATAAAGATTAATATTGCAAAAATCAATCTTTGCCCTTAGAGGGTAAAATCAATCTTTTTTTGCACGGATTTACACCAAGAATAGCTACCAAAGGAGTATAAAACGATTTTCTTAACAAAGAAGAACATAAAAAGTCATTAACGACCATGCACCATAGTTCACATAAGATGATTGTGAACATTCAAGAATCCCATAGCAATGCGTACTACTACCCATTCTTTAACTTCCTTCTTTGTGATTCACCAACAACATTCTTGTAAAAGCTACAAATGAGCTTAGATGAGTAGTACTCCAAGAATCCAAGTGCCCAAGTCCAAGAGAAGTGGAACAAGTGCGACGAAACGGAGCAAAACACTCAAAAACAAGAGACAGGACAAAGACCAATCTTAACTCATCCAATTTCAATAATTCTCATCTCCATTTTGAAGGGAATTCAAAAAGGAAGAGAATGCAAAAATAATGAGGTAATTCCAAGTTTGGACGAAGAAGTTACGACCAAAACAATTTACCGAATATCGACGTCTACGGTGAAGTATGCATACGGGTTTGCAAACGAATTTTCGTGACCTGGAGCAGTATGCAAACGGGTATGCGTACTAAAACCCCTGGGTTTTGATTTTAAATGATGGTATGCATACCTGGTATGTGTACCATGAATTCCAAATATCTCGAACTACTATTTTCATACCTAAACATTTTTGAACCTTAAATATAGATCAAGTTAGGTAGAAATGAACGATAAGAAAGGTACGCGGATCATTATAAGTACTCTAAGCAAATAAATATAAGCACAAATCTTGCTCAAGTTTATAGACATACCTTTTTAGATGAATCCAATCGAATTCTACAGCCTTACCAAACATAATCTGTGCTCCCCAATTCTCGTGCTTCCCTCACTGTATACATAGCAGGGCATTCCTTGGTGAGGATGCACTTACAACACACTCAAGTTGTGTTGAGGTGAACAATGTCTTGCTCACCACAAGTGACTTTTGGATTATCATGAAAGAGATCGCTTTTAGAACCTTTCACATCCAAATCCATCTTTCCAAAGAACTCTTTAAGTTCCAACATCATGGATACTGCCTTCTCCATAGTCATGGAATTTTCTGGGGGATCATTCCTTTTCACACTCAAAACATCATTGACTTTCTTTGGTATCCACTTCTGAGGGCGTTTAGGCACAACCGGAACCTTCTTCCCATTACTCTCTTCTGGACTTCTCGGAAGAGAATTGGATTGACTATTCTTTTGCAAGTTAGTCTTTCTCCAATTGGGAGCATCGGATCTTGTCTTCGTCTTTACGAAGTTATCCTTTTGATAACCATTACGATTGTGAAAAAGATTCGTATGACGTTTATAGGAAAATCTAGGTTTATCACAACACTGATTCCTTTGCCTAAAGGTTGGACAGTTACAACCTATAACGTTAAGGGGATTAGTCTTAACATATGATCTTGGTTTCACAACTTCTTGTGATGCCCAAACAAGAACATCATGAAGTTTCTCATTCCTTATACGAAAATGACATCTCCTTTCCAGGTGACCTTTATTTCCGCAATAGTGGCAAACATAAGGAATGTTCTTACCTCGATCTGTATGTGCTGACTTTGTAGGTTGATATACATTGCTCTTTCGAACCTTAACTGCCAGTGAGAGTATTTCACTTTTGCCATCAGTGGAAACCTTTTGTTGAGAAGAATCACTAGCCTTGACAAATTTTACCTCTTTGCTAATACTTGGAGCATCTATTCCCTTATAGCCCAATCCTCGTGTATCACGATGATTTTTACTTGCTCCTAGCATAGTCGTTAATTTGCTTGAACTAGTGTTGAACTTTTTCAAGTCATCTTCCAACATCTTGATTTTATCAAGAGCAGCAGCTAAATCAGCCTCAAGGCGTTTTTCTCGAGCGAGATAACCGCTTTCTATGTCATCAAAACTTGCTAGCTGTTCTGCAAGTTTCTCTTCCAACAAGAAATATTTTTGATAAACATTATCACATTCAATTGACTTCATACGTAGGTTTTCCTCAGAATCCTTGAGGATCGATTCGTTAGAGCGATTCGAAACATAAACACCTGCGTAACATCTTCTCAATTTCTTGTTTTCTCGACAGAGAGGAGTCAGAAGAGGTGTGACATGAGAAGTTGCCATCTTCTTCTTTTCCAACGAATTCAAAACCTTCACATACTCTGAGACTTCCTCATCAACATATCTATCAATATCTGAATCACCTTCATCAGAAAGTTCATCCAACTATTCTTCTAGGTGTGTTTCCCAGAATTCAACAGGTTCTACATTAAGAGAATGTTTAGACACTGACCTAGATGTGACAGTTCTCTCAGGTGAATCCAATCTTCGAAAATCATCTAGTAATTTCTGAACTGGTACTTTATTAGAGATAGACTCGTCCATAATCATATCGCTACAAACACAGACTTATAAGGTCCTTAAACATGTTTTCCTGCTCTGATACCAATTGAAAAAGCGGGGGTCTAACAACCTCACCCAATATTTCGCTTAGCAATCTGTATGGACTAACTCCAATATACTTTTAAGAGAATCAACTAGACAATCAGACTCAATCTTAATAAAAAGTATATCAAAGAGTTATATCTCAATTTCTCGATTCAATCCCAACTCAAACAAATAGAAATCTGCGAGTCTGATTGAATACAAGAGAAATAAACTTGAACGGTACCAAAAACCAATGTTCAAGGATCAATCAATTTCAATCAACAACCAAAGGTTGGATTTAACAATTGATCGATGCAACGCACAACCTGTGATATTTCAATTATATAACAAAATATAATGTGGAAAAGAAATAACACAGACACCATAAGTTTTGTTAACGAGGAAACCGCAAATGCAGAAAACCCCCGGGACCTAGTCCAGATTGAACACCACACTGTATTAATCCGCTACAGACACTAGCCTACTACAAACTAACTTCGGTCTGGACTGTAGTTGAACCCCAATCAATCTCACACTGATTCAAGGTACAGTTGAGCTCCTTACGTCTCTGATCCCAGCTAGATACTACGCACTTGATTCCCTTAGATGATCTCACCCACAACTAAGAGTTGCTATGACCCAAAGTCGAAGACTTTAATAAACAAATCTGTATCACACAGAAAAGTCTACAGTAATAGATGAATATGTCTCCCACAAAAATACCTATGAGTTTTGTTCCGTATTTTGATAAATCAAGGTGAACAGGAACCAATCGATAACCCGGACTTATATTCCCGAAGAACAGCCTAGAATTATCAATAACCTAACAATAATCTTAATCGACTAGCAAAACAAGATATTGCGGAATCACAAACGATGAGACAGAGATGTTTGTGACTACTTTTCTATCTTTCCTATCGGAGAAATTAATCTCAAGCTAATCTTACGATTGCACTCAATCACGATAGAAACACCAAGATCAGATCATGCAACTATAGAGAAAATAGTTGGGTCTGGCTTCACAATCCCAATGAAGTCTTTAAGTCGTTAACCTACAGGGTCTCGGTAGAAACCTAAGGTTAAAGGAGAATCGACTCTAGCTTATACAACTAGTATCACCCAGGAGGTGTGGGGATTAGGTTTCCCAGTTGCTAGAGTTCTCCTCTATATAGTCTTCAAATAAGGGTTTGCAATCTAAGTTATCTTGGTAACAAAGCATTCAATATTCACCGTTAGATGAAAACCTGATTAGATTCAAGCTAATATCTTTCAACCGTTAGATCGAACTTAGCTTGTTATACACAAATGAAATATACGTCATTTAGGTTTGAGTAACCATACCTAAACGTGTACACCTAGTTGGTTCAACAGTAGTTAACCAATGGTTAGCCATATGAGCACTTTCATATCAACCTTATTTATCTTCACCACAACTAGTCCAAATGACTCAAATGAACTAGTTCGAGAGTTGTTCAATTTCTTAGATCTTATAGAATTATACAAGACACAATCGAAGCAAAATCGGTTTTGATTCACTCGAATCGATTCATGAACATTATAGCCACGGTTTGCAAATTACATTCCTAAATAATATAAATGTTTTAGGTTATGAACAAACCAATTTTATAAAGTAACACACTTAAGTATGCGTACGGGAATGCGTACTTAAGTAACCGGATTTGAGTTTGTTTTGGTTTCCAAACTCAGCAGAAATTCACGGACGCGTACGGGTTCGCATACTTAGGTAACTGGATTGAGTTGGTTTTGATTTCCAAAGTCAGCAGAAATTCACGGTCGTGAACTTCCGCCAGTATGCATACGGGTACGCATACTTACCCAGTCTCCATCAACCATTTAGTACTCACACAAGTATGCATACATTTGGTTCCCGGTTTTGGACTTATACACTAATGCGCGAACACATCATATGCTTATATCTAAAGATGGTTACATGTTCTAAACTCTTTATTTCAATCATTGAAATATTCTTAGAGGATGTTAAATAGAGGTTATTCACACACTATTTTTCATCAAAGCAATTTTCAAGATATTGAAATATTCAACATGACTTTTGTCACTTGTAAAGATGAACTTGGCCAAAGCGAAAGCTTACCAACACATATTTTGAAAAATAGATAGGCGAGATAAACTCGTCTCGAAATAGCAAATGTGTATAATAGAAGTCTATATAGCAATACGATTTTTGTATAAAGATAGGAGATTGAGTAGATAGACTTTTGAGTGATAGATAAGTTCAAGTCTCCACATACCTTTTTGTCGATGAAGATCCACCAGTTCCTTGAGTAGTTCTTCGTCTTTGAATGATGAACGTCGTGGAGTATAGAGCTCAACTACACTTTCTATCCTAGTCCGAGACTTAGCTATAAGTAGACTAGAAATCAAGACTTATAGTTTTGGCAACTAAACTTGACAACAAGCTTGAGATAGCAACGCTTGCGAGTTCGACCGAGCAATGCTCTAACACTTTCCTCTCCGATTAGACGGCTCCACCAGAAACAACAAAAAGATGTAGTTTTCCTGGATCTTAGGATAGTATGATAAAAATGCAAACTTAGGTATTTATAGACCAAGGATGTTTGGACACCAAGGAATTTCCAAAACCGAAAGTATTCTCAAGATATGCAATAAATGCCCATTCGGTTTTCATAATTCCAGTAAATGCTTTGTCCAATATTTCCCGAAATCTCTCAATTGAAAACCCCCAATTAGTAAATGCACATTACTAATGTTTATTCTCTAGAGATATTCATTTAATTGCTGGTAATTAAAGCATATAAAACTAACAACCTTAATTAAAAGATTCTTGATTTATTTCGGAACAAGATCTCCTTGAGTATTAATGAATATCTTTGAACAATAAAAGATAAGATTTATTGTACGTGTTCAAAGAATATTGAGATCTCTTCTTTGTAAATCCTCTTTCATATTTACAATCTTGGAATCGATTATACCACACTTCCAAACAAGTTTAGAATTGGTTCATCTGTATTCCAAGACACTATGTGATTGATCAAATATCAAATCACATCTATGGGTTCAATCGGTTCTACCAATCACTGGGATCGGTTATACCCTAATATGGAAGTACTTGTGATCGGTCACACAAGTTACCAGGACCGGTTACATCAGTTACCCGGATCGGTTACATCAATTACCAGGACCGCTTACCATATACACATGGTATTGCTTGTGATCGGTCACACCAGTCACTAGGATCGGTTACACCAATTACCAGGATCGGTTACACCAATTACTAGGACCGGTCACAACAATTAAAAGGACCGATTACACAACTTCTCTGTGATCGGTCACACCAATTACTAGGATCGGTCACACCAATTACAAATATCGATCATACCATCTTAGGTGATTACTTAGGATCGGTTACACTAATTAATCAAAACTAGTCATACCAAATCATAAGTCAGGAATTGTGATTAGTTTTACCAAGATACATAACAAGTTATGATCGGTTCTTCTAACTCACACATATTGGTAATCCTTAGATATGCAATGAATAACAATACCAATAAGCCTAGCGATTTCCTTTTCGATTCACAAAACAAGTTTATGAATGTACTTCCTTTAAACAAATGCAAACATTGTTTCCTAGGATGAAATCTTCACCTTTACCCATACACATAATCACAATAGCATTCATACGATTTTGTCGATGTCTTATATACGAAGTTCAAAAGATAAGCGTTATACTTCGTAATCTAATTCCCTAA
This sequence comes from Papaver atlanticum, assembly GCA_023531105.1. Taxonomy (NCBI): domain Eukaryota; kingdom Viridiplantae; phylum Streptophyta; class Magnoliopsida; order Ranunculales; family Papaveraceae; genus Papaver; species Papaver atlanticum. Next base: position 1,026,099 of record JAJJMB010011676.1, on the reverse strand, counting down.
TACTACGATCATATGATCATGTCTCACTACTAGAGTAATATATCCATACACAGCTTCACAGTTATGTTTTCAATATATCACGACTTGAAATATACGTTAGGAATGAAACAGTTCAAGTCAATATTACTAACCTCAAGAGGAAGGATGATGTCGTCGTTGTAGCTCGTTACTTCTTCACGTTCTTCGGGTCTTCGAGTAATACTTGTATGTCTCAACATTCCTAGACTTTCTAGTCTAACCTAAATGAAGTTGTCTCTAGTACATAATCAAGCGACTCTTAGATGAGTTTTGACTCACTAAAATATGCCAACCAAACTTGACATACCAACACTTGGTGGGTTCAACCGAGCTATGCTCAAACAAATGGCTTGATTTTGGTTTCAGTCTCTTAATATTAAGACCACCTATCTTTAAAAGTAGATTGATGTCACTCCATTTTTTAAAATTAAGACTTCTATCATTTTCATGATTTCCTCACTAGAAGTTCCTATGAATAACATTCATTTACCCTACCAATTTCTTTGGCATACGAAAGACAGACATGTGATGCATAGCCAGTGTACCTAATATACTCTGATTCATAATTGTTTTATCTGGGGAATCAAAAAACTTAGATTTCCGAGCAGCTATCCTATTTCTCAATTTATCAAGTATAGGAGAAAAGAATCAATTTTATCCTTTAAAGCAAGAGAGGAACTCCAAGGTATTTCTTTGGTAGAGCCATTCTTCTAATCTACAGGATATTAAGTACTTATTGTTAAGCTTGACCAGAGAAACTACTGAAAAATTCTATGATTTTTGCTACAGCCTAGCTTCATTGGTTATTGCTCTAATGAAGATCAGGCAGTCGTCAACAAAAAACAAATGAGAGATATATGTGCAAACAGTTGAAGATGCATATTTTCCGCACCTTCATGAAGTTATTAGTTAGGTTTAGATTGTAGAAATAAAGAAGACAATCATTTACGTGGTTTGGTCATGAATGACCTACATCCACAGAGGTTTTGAGTTTTTTCAATTAATGGAGGTTTGGAGTTACAGAGATAGAGTTTTACATGGTTTCTCTCATCAGGAGAGAGAAAGTTCTAGAGATAATAAGTTAGAGAAGAAAGAAGATCCATCACTTGTCATTGCAAATGGGTCTTTATACTAATTACAATGCAGTTATCTATAAAATTACACTTCTGGCCTTAGCTTCCACATCTTGAATTGTGTTGATGACGTCATTAAGACCTTTACTGCCATCAAGCAATCTTTGATCTGTATCTTCCATATGGATATCAATTCCAGGTCGAACTCATAGGTAGAGTTCGAGCTCGCAAGTGAAGATTGAGCTCATAAGTAGTGATCAAGCTCATAGGTGGTAACTGTATATTTTTGACATCTACATATTAACCTCCAGTTTTTTATAAACTAGTGTTGGAGTTGTTTTTATGAATCTTATTTGATTACTAGCACGAGCAGAATCAGTAACCAAAATTGGACAGAAATTACGATTGAATTACCTTATTAATGGAGCGAGGATGGGGATGTTTGTTTTCATTAAGTTATAGGGAATGAACATATAGTCATTGAATCCCTTGATCAACATTCTATCTTCAGGCGTCATTTATACAATTGGAAAACCAAGTCTTGCAAACAGATCGATATCAGTGGGTTCAAGTATTGTACCAATATCCACGGTTTCAACACTGAAGGAGAGCCTTTTGCATGTTCGGTAGCACATGAACTCTTTGACATTCGCTCTAATTCATTAATTATGATATTTGGTTAACTAAGTTGTTTTTTTTTTGAATCAGTTAATTAGTTTTACTTTAACCCCCTTTAAGATAAAAAATTATATTTGAAACCTTAAGTGAAGCAACAAATTTTGTTAAAAAAATAAAGATTTTAGTTTTTAGTCTTGAGTCTTGAGTCTTGAAACATAATAATGATCTTTAAAAGGCATGCTACATTTTTAAGACGAGTATATACCCAAAATATTAGCTTCAAATAATGTCTTTCGAAGTACGAGGTAGTGTGAAAATAGGCCTTCCTAGTTTGAGGCCTAGAGGTTTTATTTGAGGCCTATTACTAACAGATAAAGAGGGTGAGAAATTAATTTCACACAACCCCATAACCAACTATTCTCTTACTACCTATTTTACCCCTGGTTAATTAGTGTTAATTAATCGTTTTAGGTGTTAATTAACCCTGCTAGATGTGACATCAACTAATTTAAATTGGTTTTCAAAACATCAAACAACTAAAAAAAATTGATTTTTTTTTTCAAAAACACTTCCAAAATCGGTTTACGTTCATGCACTCGTAAAACGATTCTGGTAGGTGTATTGGTATTCATGAAGGACATCAAGAATCGGTTAAAGTATGCATAGATAAAATCTGATTCTCATAATAGGATTTTTTGGCGTCATATATAAACCGATTGTTTACATAGAGATTACCCACAAAATCTACATAAAAACTCCTAAAACTATCAATCTTCATCCGAGGAATCTGAGTCCGATTCACCCACCATAAAGTACGAGGCATACTCCAGAATTTTGGATAGTGATCAAAAGTCGGTACCATGAAGTGATAGCTTTCATCAAATGTGAATGCTTCCCCCTTTTACTCCAAGTAGCGCGCTTTCACGACTTCGTGCTACAATACAAATTGATAAAAGTAGATTGTGTAGATAAACCATAAAAATACTTACAAATTGTTTAAGGGACAAGCTAAAGTGGCTAGCGTTCAAAATCCGTTGTTGGATAGCTATGAAAGCAACTATTGCATTTTGGATGCTATCATGGATTTGTTGAAGACTTCTTCTCTTTGGGTTCCCATAATCTTGCCTATATCTTCCCCCAAAAGGTTTCGGATTCTACCCTTACGAGGGAGTGATCTACAACTCGACTTTCGGCGTACCATGTTTTGATGATTGTCAAATCTTCGGCGGAGTCAAACGATGCCATGCTTGTATGTGGGGGTATGAAATTGTAGAGTATATGGAGTATGAGTGAATAGAATAAGCAAGTTTGAGGAAATTTTGGTCCGGGGATGAGGTCTATTTATATAGAGAAAGACCCCAACGACTAGTTTTTTCAAAGAAAGTGAAATAATTGAGCATAATCGGTCTTCTCAAATGTCCATAAAAACCAATTATGTTTTTATGCCCAATAGAATCGGTCTTTATGTTTGGCAATATAAACCGATTGAGCCTGAAAAATCAACAAAAAAAATTGAACTTTCCATTGACAGTAATCGGTTTATATATTTGCACATGTAATTCGATTCTGACCAGAAAAATATACAAAAACCTGACATTTCTAAGGCATGAAGAACCGGATTATACTGATAACCACATAAATCGATTCCCTGATGAAGCCTCAAAAATTGGTTTGTAGGTGCAGTCATATAGCCCGTTTGTTTGCCTGTATTTGCAAAACAAAGTTTAAGCATGCATAAACTTCTTTTACCATAGACCCATCATACACATAATTATAATTAAAACTTTAAGTGCATTTACATTCAAACCATAATCATCTAAAAAATAAACCATAATCATCCAAAAAAGTGTTAAAAACTTACAACTTAAACCACCAAAAGTCTTCAAAACTTAAAACTTAAACTTATAACATCTATAAGAAAGCATCAACATCATGGAGCAGCAGCATCACCTGTATTGGCAGCAGCAGCTTCAGCCATTTCTTCAAACAAACTATTCAAATGTCTGTCGTGTGCCCTCCGAGCGGCAATTTCATTCCTGCTTCTCCTGGCAAGCCTGATGAGCTCAACGAGCTCTTCCAATGCAAGCTTGTCAGCTAGTGCTAGGGCCTGCGCCAAATGGATCTCACAGCCATAGCCGAACTTGTACAGGCTTCTAGGTACCATGGCATGTGGTATCATGTGAACATCCTCCTGTTGGAGCTCTCGAGAATAAAAGGCTAAGTGACTGAAGTCCATATCTACAACAACAAAAAATAAATATCTAGTTCAACAATCGGTCCATAGGACAACATATGTAATCCGATTCTAACAAGAAAAACACACAGGAAAATGAAACACCAGGAATCGGTTTATATGACACGTATGTAAAAACTGATCGTGATATGGAATCTGAACATACAATTTCTAAATCGGTACATTAACCACGTACATAAAAACCGATTGTAGGAGCACAGAGTTCAAAAAGAAATAGTACCCAGAATCGGTTTACGTTCATGGATTTATAAACCGATTCTAGTGATGTCTTTACATATTCTGAGTTCTACCCAGAATCGGTCGATGCTAATCATTAAATAAACCGATTCCTCTGCATGCTCTTCATGGAACGAAGAACAAAACTGAGAATCGGTTGATACGATACACCTACATAAACCAATTCTGGATAAATCAGAGATTTTGATTTTCAAAATTGAGGTTTTAAACATGTAAATAAATGAATAAATGCTAATAATAGAACGGGTTGATGGAGATTTACCTTTTCTTGGTTGTATCAGAGATCGTTGGACGTGAAGATCAAAAAAAATATTGATTAGGGTTTATGGAATTTGGAAAGATTAGATGAGAACAGAAAAAGAAAAAAAAAATTGTTTTAGGTTTTTAAGTTTTTGATTTTTTTTCTGAAAATGGTAATAGTGAGAGTTGGTATTAGGATTAATTTGAGGTTAAATTAGTCTTTCTGTCAAATTTAACATCCCTTGGCCATTCGTAAAAGTTGGGAGAGGAAATTGATAGGCCTGAAACTTGGAAGGAAAATAAGAGTGTGGGGGAATTCTCGTGTAACTTATATTACATTAAAGTATAAGGTAGTTGAATAATAGCATCTAGAACTATAGTACAAAATTTCATCTTCTAAGTTCACATGGGGAGCCATCACCTTCTAAGTTTCAAGCTAACTTAGCCACCACCAGTATACACATACACGCTCCTCCACAGATACGACACAACCACCAGTGGTGTATAGGCAGCTTAGCCTGTAGGTTATTCAAAACCACCAGCTGTGCTGCTGCGGAAGGAGAATAGGAATGGAAGGTACGTGTTAAAGTCTGTGGGGTGGACCGTGACCGAATGTCACCTGCACACCCATGACCCACACGTGCGTAGGTCCACGTGTTAGGCCGAATGACTGGCCTTACACGTGCATAAATGATTTTAAGTTCATTATGCGAAAACTAATGATGTGGACTATTGTCCTTTCACACCCTCCCTCACGTGGACCTACGCACGTGTGGGTCATGGGTGTGCAGGTGACATTCGGTCACGGTCCACCCCACGTACAGGTCATACGAGTGACCAGTCATTCGGTCACGGGTGGCACATGTGACCAGTCATTCGGTCACGGTGGCCACTAATTCGGCCTACACCCCGCGTACGGGCCTAGCTCTGATACCATGTTAAAGTCTGCGGGCATCCAACTCAAAACCAATTAGCTATGAGTGGAGCGGCCCTTCCATATTATATTTTAAGTTCATTATGCAGAAACTAGTGACGTGGGACTATTGTCCTTTCACAGTACGTCAACAGAAGACACAAACAGAGGCTTGAAACAGCAGCTTAGGGAAGTGATGAAGTGACTAAAGGATATGAATCATACTTTAACTACATTCGATTCTTAGTACAGAGAAGTCAACATCTCGAAGAGGCCAATACGAAGATATGAGACTCTGCAACTAATAAAAAGTCTGAACCAACACACTTTCAAAGAGTTCTAACAAAAATGTTAATTTTTTTCCTAAAAGAAGTATAACATTGCACAAAACACGACACACATATAGTACGATATTCTAATTGGATTAAGGAATTCCTACATTATGACCTTAAAATATTGACCTTAGTATAGTCGAGCGAGCTATGGGTTACAGCCTCACATTATGACTGGTTTCAGTATATGATCTCCGAACAGTTGTTCGCCCTAGACAATTCACTGTGTCTATATTATGTACTCTGAGGTCAAGGGCAGGAGTGGCCAAGGCAATAAAGACAACGGGTTGTTCAAATTAGATCTTACTTGTAAGTAAGTTTCTCGCTGTCGTCAAGTATTAGCTCAGTGCTCCCTTGTCTCCACGAAGAATCCGGAGGGAATGAATTCCCAGTAGTAAGACTTCGTCCATTTGTTGATCCTAAAGGAAAAATTCAGGAGAAAAGAGGTGAGTAAATTTCATTTTAGGAACTACCTTCCTAACAACTAACATTCTAAATCCATTTTCAGCATTTATAACAATTTGTAAAACAAGAGATGAATACGGGATCTGGGAATATAACAATTTCATTATTTCCCATCAATCTTATTAATATACACACAACATTTTTAGTAGATATAAAATACTGCGTGAGTTTACATAACAAAGTGGCAGAAAAAGTATTGTAGGAGAAATAACCTCTTGTAGGAGCTTCAATATGTATCCCTAGCAGAAGACTGTAACCCATGATGCCAGCATCCTCCAAAAATTTACAGTCTTTCTTAATCTGTCTGCAAATGAAATATAAAGCATGAAAATCATGAGAAAGAATAGGAGCAACTACAGTATTCATTTTGAAAAAAGTTGATGGACAGAAATCTGAAACTTTATCATTTTACAATGTAAACATCAACTTTATTACAAATTACTTTCTGTTCACATAAAAGTTGGTAAACAAGGGAAGCAAAGTAGTATACTAACGGTAAACAAGGGAGGCAAAGTAGTATACTAACGTGAATAGACGATGGCGGGTTAAGGGATTGAGGAAGAAAGTTAAATTGAGATCGTGATCTTTAAATGTTGTAGCTTCATCAATTGTCACTTTATTCATGGACCGTCCTTGAGATGAGCCTTTGAGGTCGAACCGTCTGTGCAGATATAAATCTGTCTGAAGTATGTTTCCCATTACAACAAAGTATATCTGTCCAATATGTAACATTTTAATAATTATAATCCCGATGAGCAATGTTTAATGAACACAAATTTAATCAGAGAATGAAAATAACTGGAAGAAACACGAAAGTCGAAAGGAGCCTTACAAAAGTTGTAAGAAAAAACTTTATTAGTTGTGACAACAAAAAACTGCCTAACTTTTGAGCAAATTCTAAGATATAAGGGCAACGGGATGGTTAAACTATATAAATGATTCATCTAACCAAATTATATTACAGCATCTAAAATCTTGGAGATAATTGAATTGATAAAATTTATTACCTTTGTACCTCCAACTGGTCTCACCACATGAAGTCCATAGAACTTTGTTAGCAATGTGCTCCCAAATGTTTGTACATGATCAACGTACTTAGGAAGCATTGCTAAGAGTGCCTACACAAACCAAGAACGAAAAACAATTAATCACACATAAAGCAAGGGGTGAAAATTATAATCTTCACCCTTAAATCGATCTGAGTGATAACTTGAATAATTCATTTGGTATCAGGGAAAAAGAAGCAACAATGTCACTCTTAGTTGTGTGGATATAAACCTCTGAAACGAAATATACTATGAAAACCAGCAAACCTAAGAAATTTCCTACCAACACACAACTCAAAGACCAGAACTTTCTTGGGTAGCGAACTGATTGAAGGCTGTATTCCTTCACTATATCTATTAAATAACAAAAATGTCTGTATACAAGATTAAAAACAACACTAGATTCAATTTCGTTAATTCTAATGGATACTTCCAAAATTTAGGAAATCAATCAGTGCGCAAGATAACACTAACCTCAACTGCGCAACCGCAACTTCACTAACTTTACTAAAAAATCTTGGGTGTAAACTCAAAGTATTGGTTTTCAATTTTTTTGATAGAAAAAAATTAAAGAGTAGATAGCCTGTTTCTTGTCATCTTGTAATTCCTTAGAACACTATACGGGGCAGCCTTTCTTCTTGACACTTCTAATAACAATCAGCTCATGCTCTTAGAATATCTAAACATCAAATGCTATACTAAGTTTGGGATCACTTCTTGAACTTTACTTCTCAGTCAAAGTTGGAACTCTAAACTATATCAATTTCTAATTACAACATCCTTACATTCTTTTCTCTTTGGTCAACAGTATCCGTACTTAAGGCATGTTTCTTCAGGTCATTTACTCCCTCCCTAGTTTCAATACCTTATTTGAAATAGATGTGAATTCCAACAAAATATGTGTATTTAACTTAACTTCATGAACAACAGTTGGTGTAGTATCTACCTTTTTTTCAGTTTTGCGGATAGTTTTTACCACAAACCGATCATCATGAGACAAATAAAGCAGTTTTCCACTCTTTCCCAGTGAACAGAGCTCCACTAATGTCTCAATGCCACATACGGATAATACGTAGTTAGCAGATTCAATATTGTCAAGCCCTTGAATGTGCCTACAAGAAAATTTCAATAGACAAATCAGCTTCACTAGAAGGAAAAGAAGAAAAAGCTCAAGGTTAAACACCAGAGCCTAGCAAAAGTGCTCTATAAGAGTGACTGAGTGAGTATAACATTAATGAATCCAAATGTTAAGGAATTAGGGGAGACCGAAGGCAGGTATAACATCAAAACTGGATGGGTTTGCCTTAATTGAGCACTGGAACCAAAATTTCTGTGTAAATATTTTATTTATTATTCTAACAAATAGATCTCAATAATGTGTTTGTGCCCAAACAAAGATAGAGGTAACTGATGGAAGACAGTTAAATAATGATATAGAGTGAACCTGAAAACTGCCGGGCAGTAATCTTTCCACCCAAATTCTGTAATATTTGCAGCGGGGAAACGTTTTGAACCATTCTTTGGAAACCGTATACGTATGCGTTTGGACGCTTTGAAGTCTTGGTCTGCAAATTCCCTTCTTGGAGTTTCCATGTACTGCTGCACAAGACAACGTAAAAATCATTTGGAACAGGTGAAATGACATTTGTTTTTCATGACACTAGCACAAAGAACTGATTCGGACTAAGGTCAGTACTGCATCAAATACAAAATACAGGACTAACATTCTACAAGCAATAAATACGGCTCACATCAGTCAGCTTAATGCACTAGAATTGGTGACATGTATCGAGCAGAGACAGGCTTCACTAAAGCTTATCAAACATCTAAGATAATATACCATTTTAGATGTGACCTGATGATTTCACACACACAAAAAAAAAAAAAAAAAAAAAAAAGTATTGGAAGAAAATTTTAAAACCGTAGTCAGGACATGCTCTTGCAGATATATCCTCAACTAACTCTTCAATCTAAGAGATTCATCCAAGAGGCCTCTTGATTTCTTTGAAGTACTTTTCCTTCTATAACCCTAGGTTTCTATAAACATATGACAACCATTAATAGTTCCTAGGTAGTCAAATACAAGTGTAGTATACTACTTATATTGAGACGCATTGTACAAGAAAGAGATTACAAGAAACAATGGCTTTCAGAACCCTGCAAAGATATTGCCTTTGCTTCTATATTACTTATATTGCCTTTGCTTCTACAGTTAAGCATTCTGGAAACAGTATATGCACACAAAGAGATTACAAGAAACAATGGCTTTCAGAACCCTGCAAAGATAAATAATAATTTTTGTTCAAATATTATTCCGTGAAAACAATATTATCAAAAATCTTTCACTTGAAACAGCTAATTACTGAACAAATTTCTTGTTAGGAAACACCTTCTGACACACAATGAAATATTCGAATTCTCATTTAGGGTATAAAAAAACAGATATCTTTAATTAATTCCATACATCATTACATTTGAGACAGTTAAAAATTAAAATTTATTGATAAAGATCTCCAAATTTCTCAGATTATTAAGAAGTAAATAAGTTACCTGTCAATAAGTTGTCGATGATGAGACGAAAAGCTTCTAAAAGCGAATAAAAATTGAAAGTTTTCTATACCTAGGTTACAGGAATACAAGCCCATAAAACCCTGAAGAGGGAACATTTTCACTGGTGCTTGTACCAAGAATTTTTCGCGCCAAATATAGTTAAGAGTCATTTTGTGATTCAAAATGAAGCGGTTGGTTGTGATTTGGTTGTTAAAAATCACCCAAAAATGACTGAACCACATTTCTTATCATAATTGTACGAAGCACCCTAACGTTTTCGGATCATTGGATTGTTTGGCTGATAGTCAAAAATTAATATTAAATATTGGGGGAGGACCGGTTGACATGGTTATTAGGCCAGTTCCTACGCGTGCTGTCAAAAAACTCTATTTACCATATCAGGTGGCCTGGCAAACCAGCCGCGTCACCGTAGGAAAAATGTTTACCGGTGGAGGTTCTATAGAGTGATATTCTGGATGGCGCGGCGATATACAGATCACTGTTGGCATTGTAAATTTCATCGCTCGATGGAAAGTAATGTTAACGGCTATTTCCCACCTACTTCATTCGTATATATATATCCTCTACTTCGTCAGATTAGTCACATCTATTTTTACTAGGGAATGACCCGTGCCGGTCTATTTCACACTGTTCTAAGCTGTGGCATTAAACGGTTTTTAAGAGTTTGACTTCTTCTTTATGTTTTGTTTATGCCGAAAAAGAATGAATTTTGTGTTTTGAAGAGAGATTAAGGATGTCATATCCGTTAAAATTTCTTCTTTTACAAATTTTTTTGTATACTGATTTTAATCATTAGAGGTTTTGGATTTATATTGAAGCTCGAAACTGATACCAAATAAGTTTAGATATATTAATGTTTTCCCGTGTATCTGGGAACAACTATTGGATATCCACACCGAAATGTCAGGGGCTATCTCACAGTGCGATCATCTGTAATTTTCGAATTAGTAGCCTCGTATTTTATAATACCAAAAAGTTAATCCTCAATTACTCCAAGAACTAAAAGAAAGACGTATGCTTAAATTGATAAACATTTCGCTCCTAAAATTTTAAATTTCTTGGTTTACTACAAAATTAATGATCCCTTGTGGCCGTAAAACAGATGACCATCAACAATCAATACTTATGTATATTTATATTTCACGATCACAATTAAAATATCGAAAATGATTAATGTGCCATTTTCCCGTTTCCGTGAAGTTAATAAGTTACCCCCACCACTGAGATTTAAGGTGGTGCAGTTTACCAACTGTGGGATCCACCGGGCCTGCGTCTGATGGGATTTTTTCCCAATTCATTAACGCAAAAGACTAATGAGTACAATGGTAAATCATGGATTTCGAATTCTTCTTATCTTTTCCTTTTTCGTGAATGATGGATATACATTACTGAGGGGATTTTTGTGAATTGGATTTTGAACTCCTCTGATTGGATGAGTTACTTCATCAAATCATATAAGATCTCAAGGTCGATGTAGCTATCCAATTTATATAACAAATTGGTGCCACTTTCGTTAAGGTGTGGATATCGCTTAGGTCTTGGAGATTTTAGAAAAGAAACTCATGGGAATAAGATTTTTAAAATGTTTTTCCTTTTAAAAGTGTGTATTGATTTTCTGCATACTGTATTTGGTCCTCGTGAACTTTCCAGATGGCTTTAGGAATTCAAACCAATTACACCATATAATTCATACATTTCCAGGCAAAAATACTACCTAAAGCAATTAGTCATTGTAACTTTAAAATGCTACTTGAGGAGACTCGATGAGATCATCTATTAATAGGTCAATGATTTCTTATAGTCTTTTTTTTTTTTTTTTTTGGTATTGATTTCTTATATTCGATACCTCATCTTTCCAAAAAAATAATATAGCTCTCAAAAGTGGCAATAAAGAAATAAAATGATTCGACGTTTACAATTTCTAGCCGTGTGGAGTCCAGACCACTCCTTTTTTTTATGATACATACCATTTGTTGCCCGTCTTCCCATTTGGGTTCAACCCCATCTCTGAACAAATGGAAATCAAGACTTCCAACCACCTGGCTCGGCTGGATTATCTGATCTTACAAACAGCACACAAAAGAAGTTCGTCTTTCATCTTGGTATAAAAATATGGGTAACTCTGTATTCGTTAAAAAGTGGAAAACAACAACATTAAAATTTCGATATCATTTTTGCACCAACCTTGCCAAAGAAACAAAAAAAAATGCCAAAGAAAGAAACAAAATAAAGATGTATGAGACACATCTTTTTACTTCAGGGAAACCAAATAAATATTCATATAATTAACGCCTTTCAGGTACATCTCATAAATTGAATCGTGCTACCAATGGATCTAACTAATGAGTTGTTTATCAAATTATATACTATAGCTAAGTAAGCTGTTTAGTTGAGCATAACGTCATAAGCTCATTACAGATTACATCCATAAGGTATCTAGGCTAGAAATAGTAATTGATAGTATGACTATTAAACATGGATGTAGTCCAAACATGTAAATGAATGCCAAAACATGGTATAAATCATATTCAAGGTTTAATATTTACCGCAAGCCTGAGATCTCAAGGCCGTAGATGGTGATTATTCTTCCTGTCATGTCTCTACATCAGCGGCTACCTCACAAGCTTCACCACCCCTGCAGTACTTGCGTTTTGATAGAAACACCTCCACAAATATTCTCCATCTTTAACATCTTTATTTTTCTCCAACACTCTCGAATACACTGCACATAGAACATCATTATAAAATACAATTCATATACAAAAATAACGTTACCTATGCCAAATAGCAAATTGAAATCAAAGGCTCATTTGGGACCATTTCCAAGAGTTCCCCATCTAACTCAGACTCTTCCAACACCATTAAGACATCATAATTGATCTCAACACATTCCACTTTTCTTCTTTGTAGAAAAATATAAGGAGATAAAAGTTAATCGCAAATACAATATAAATCATATCACTTATCAAACGGATTAAATTCTTTAAAATAATGATTATTCTCAGCCCCTATCTATTAGTTCTAAATCATCACTCAAAAACGACAATACAGACAAAAGTTAAGATGTTTTATCTGGTCATCAAGTTACACTCTTATACTCCTATTGAGGTATCAAACTATCAATCTTGCAATTACAAAGTGTAATCACCAAAATGAGCATAATTGGTCCCAACAAATGCATTGTGGCTACTAATTAGACGGCCCACAACTTGCTATCAAGGAGATTTCTGCCAATATTAATTCATTCATTGGGGGAGATTTGATAGTGTACTGCTGACGGGTAAACACCCGGTGGGAAAGCCATAAAAATTGACCATTCGTGAGTGGATTATGTTCAAACAGTTATAGGTTATATTTGCTAAACTCTACAGAAATGCTACCTCCGAATGAATGATATATACTACTTCCAAACTATAAAAGATTAAAAAAAAAAGGTGAGGTATGTGCTACATTGATTCAATGGAAACCAAAAGGGAAAAATTAAGAAATATGCTACATGAGGTTTGTACGAAAAAACTATCTTACCGGTTTGATTCTCCGTATGTTTTGTTTCTCAATGTCGAGCTTGCACAGTTAGCTTAGAACTTCAACGGGGTGTAATACGGGAGGCTCTACTGCCATCCGAAGCTACATAAATTGGAGAAATTAATGTTACTCCTTGATTACTCATTAAAAGGGATGTATGAACATTTTAAGCTTAGGATAAGATGGATAAAATGTTTAACAGATTATTATTGAAGTAGATCTTGTGTTACCTTGGTAATTAATCGAGAACTTGTGCTCTACACTTGTGGCAGCAAACTTAAATTGCTCTTCCACCACTTCAGGAATTAACATTTTCCTTTCCTCAATGGATGTATGACCTGTGTACAATTTTAGCTTCATATCAGTTTCAACTTACTAATTTTATAGTAGTTATATGATCACCCCTTCACACTGCAAGAGAAAAGCTTGTAGCATAATAAACTATGCCAACGGAAGGTCTGTAAAGAATCTATTTTGTAGTAAGAGATTCACAATAAACCCAGGTGTTGAAACAAACTATTTGTAGAATTTAAAGTAGTTATATGATCACCCCTTCACACTAAATAGCAGTCTCAACTTAATAATTTAAATAAACCAAGTTTGACAGTATTTGAAAATCCACATGCTGATACGGTATTTGTTAGAATCCATACCTAACCGCCTATTCTGCATTATCTTGAGATATCATGGAGTTTGAACCAAGGTAAGGTTACACTGGTTGATCCACACAAAAAAATGTGAAATATTCAAGGGAAATAGAGGAAGATGTGGCAATCTAGTTCACCTCGGACCCTCCAATGAGCTCAGATTCGGTGTGGCAGACCAATTTTGGACCTGTAAACAAAATTAAAGTTAGATAGGAGGAACTGATAAAAAAAAAGATACTGGCATGGTGCCGCTGTGCTTCGAAAAAATAATCTATTTTTTCCTACGAAATTCAAGTATTTCAAAAGAGACGGGAATTAATTTTAATGAGAAAGGAATCAAATAAAACAGAGGTGAACCTAAAAGCTTGGACTATCACGGGGTTAAACACAAATAAAGTTTAATTGACATTGGGGAGAAAGATGGAGGCCATTCGCCAGCAAATTAGTGTGAGTTTTCCTTTAAACACAAACAAAGTATATTTGACACTATGTTTGATCTATAGTTAAGTTATACATCGACCTGATATTTATTACAACATACACAAACAAACAATTGTACAGAGATAAAATTCTATTAAGAGGTATTGTACTATCAAATATTACATGTCATTTGAAGGATTGGTACAAAGTACCAAGACCACGGGATTTGTTAACATTAATACATAGGCGCTACAATAGTATAAAGGCACTACCTCAAACAATGGTAACACTAACCTTTTTTCGCATTTCTATTATAGACGGTATGTCGATGTTGGGGTACCTTTGGTGGCATTTGTGGAGGATGAAGTAAATTTCCCGCGAACATGGGTTGCTCTTATTGTTTTTAATGTGTTGTAATACCGGAAATTATGGAAACTTATAGTTCAATGCTTAAGAGGACACCTTGAAAATTATTCACAAAGGTAGAGCATACGGAAATCAATACCTGCATCGGGGTGGAGACAGCTTCAATTAGGCCTTACCAACCTGATTAGCAGCATAACCCCAAAGAGAAATCTTAATCGGTAATGGAATAATTGAGATCTTATTCCCCAATCCACCACTCTACAACAAAGCAAAAGAGAAAAAAGAAAAACAATTTAAAATAGAATTACCTTTAAACCCCATTTATAGAATTGTAGTGGAACTGAGTTAGGGTTATCTACAATTGTTTCTGGTCATCATTGTAATAAGACAGCTCAAAATACTCTCCAGTTAAATATGTCTGTCATCTTAAACTCTTCATTCCTGCAAACCAATAACGAAAATGAAATCCAAAATTTTCAGTAAGACAATTCAACAAACAGTTTAAATACCTTTTATTTTTAACCTAAGAATACCTTTTATTTTTTCACCGAGTAAAATTTTTGCGTAAGAATCTCAATCTGTGTTTCGTTCTTCATAACTTAAATCAAAAACTCAACCTGGGTTTCTTTTGTTCTTTTATTTCTTATACAACAAAAAGAAAGAAAGAAACAACTTCATTATAAACACCAAAAAAGTACACCAAAAGTAAAGAAAATGAAATCTAAGACATGGGTTTGAAGATTCACTCATCGCAAAAGCATTTTTAACAGTATCCTACTTTTTTTTTGTGACAACAATAATGAAAATAATAACAAAACTCACCCAAAATAAAACGTATGAAAATTCAACCACATTCTTCCATTTTAACTCATCATCTATCTCAAATCTGAGAGCTGAGAAACCAAATAGTCAAAATTGAGAATGCTATTGCTATCTTCTGCCAAAATTGGGTGTCCGATAGTTGAAGAGATTATATATGGAGTGCTGATTAATGGCATATCAGAAGCGTTTTTTTTTCCAACGCTGACAACCAATAAATTTAGGGAGATTTGCCGGTTCCTCATCTTAATTTCTGCAGTGGCGACTGCCGAATTCTTCTTTAGCTTAAGATTTGAAGCGTTACAGAACTCAGAAAATTGAAAGAAAGGATATAAAGGGGCCTTGGTAAAGATCGTCCGTCGGATGTATATAAGTGTGATGGAACTGTGAGGGGAAGGGAAGATCCTAGCCGTCAGTTAGGAAAACGGATATATCTCAGCCGTTGTGTGACACACCAAACACTATTGTTGTATAAGCATTGATTATAAATCACACAGTTTACCTATTTCTTGTACCTGTTTTCTCAATTTACTTACTTTAAATTTCATAATCAATGGTGAATTCCAATGAAGAGATGCAAATCTATATGGATCGAATTAAATCACAGCAAAAAATGCGTCTTCGAATGTTGCAACAACTTGGTGATGAGGAGGTTGAAGATAGAGAACTAAACAACACTATGATGTTTGTAGTGATGAAATATCATAGAGGCACATGGTAGCATTCTGAAGCACCAATGTAGGATTAGAGCGAAGCACCCAGTCCTCCCCAAAAGTTCCAAGGCAGTAATCTAGATATCTACCACATCTGTCCAGAAGCGTGGCATGTGGAAAGCAGAGGAAAGAATCAACGGTCGAGTTTGAATTAGGAGAACATGCATTAATTGATGTTGGCATGGCACGCGTGAAGCGACCAGACGGACAGAACAGTGTGAAACCCGACGAAGGAAGACTTGCAAGACACTCAAAGGTCGGGTCAAGGAAATCACTATATCTGGAGGTAAAGAATCGGAGATAGCATTCTGGGAAAATCGGGTTATACCTCCCGACGAGGACATATCAGTTTCGGTGGTCATGCTTAACATTGTAGTTTCACTGTACGAGCATCTTGTTTATAAATACCAAACTATATGCTATAAGAGAAAGACAAGTTCTATAAGTATGAGAGTAAAGAGAGACTAAGTTGAGAATTGTTCTTGAGAGATTCATAGCTTATCCGAGCAAGTTTTAATCGTTGTAACCTAATAAGAATCCTTTCACCCCCATGGACGTAGGTAATCATATTGAACCACGTATATCTTTGTGTTTGATACCATGTCTTTCTTTACTTCTTAATTATCATTTTGAATGTTAGATGTAGGATGTTAGATTTTTAACAACTACATTTTGGCGCTAGAAACAGGGACGTTTCACATCTTGTTGGATACCTTTGCAGTCGTTATTTATCACTAAATTAGATTCAAAATCTCCAAGGTATCTATGATCTTTGTTTGAGCTAAGAAAGATCTTCAGTGTGATGAAGGATGTGATTGTTAATCTTTTAAATGTATTTGAGTATGTTCAGTTGAGTTCAACATCTTGTTCTGTTCAAAACCTTGGTTGTATTTTCCTCTCGAAATTTTATCATCAAGTTTCATCTCATTGTGTTGATAAGATCTCTGATTCTTGTTGAAGCTAAGAAATTTCTTCGAGAATGGGTGAGATGCTTTATTAGTTAGCGTCTACGTGATGAAATCATGTCCGAGTCTTTTCGAGGGTAGTCTATGGTGCTTCTATGTTTAACCCAAATGATTAAACTTCAGGGTTCTATCTATAAAATTTGTCTCGAGTTTGTTGAATATTTTTCGAAGTTTGACGAACGTATTTGGTTTTGATTCCTCCTTATAAATGGTTAAGGTGTTTTCTAACAAAAAGTTTCATTCAATTCTATACCGGTCAGTTAGGATAAATATTGTAAACGCCTAGAATCATCTACGTAATAAAATCTTATGAGTCATTTTGATTAAGTGATAGTGACAAATAGTTAGTCGAGATATTGACGGCTTGTTCCTTAAGAAAACAATCTCACGTGAGGAGAAGTTAAGGTATATGCAGGAATCTTGTGTGCATGTTACCAGTCTTGATTTATTCCGGTCATCGGAGCACGTACAGTGACGCCTGCCTTTTCATGTGAGGGAGTCAAAAAAGTATTGTTTTGCTAGAAGTTCACTACACAAACCTAGTTTCAAATCCATGATGTCTTTTCCAAAAGCATCAGGAAACAGTGAACTACATTTGAAGGGCATGAACTCTGCAAGAACTGAAAAGTTATACTACACAACTGACAGTCATATGAAGATTATGACATTCATGGATTAACAAAGTACAAAAAGAATTTTATTTATCTTCTTTTTTATTTACCAAAGACAGATTGGAGTGAGGTATTGTTTTTGTTTCTAAACGTATGTTACATTTAGGAGAATAAATACAAGCGCAACCCGATGGCGAGTACTTCGGCCCCGACGAGGAACCTGCAAAGTCGGACAGTGGGTGGAACGATCTTACAAGAGTGACTGACATCACTGAGGCAGGAAAGTAATCCAATTCCAAGGCAGGTATGGGTCCATAGACCAAGGGTGGACATGCCACCAGTTAATGAAGAGCCAAAACCAGTCTTGGAGGACAATGGTGTTGTCGCGAGAGATCTCCCCGAAGATGGACTGACGACATCTGACACGAAAGAATGGGAGGAACGACGAGTGCACCGTGGGATCAAGAACTAGGTGATGACTAGGGAAGAATGACAAAATCAGACGTCAATGGATCGAGAAGCGGATAGGAAGCATCAAATTCGGCTCGGGAAGAGGCAACATGTCGAGTGAAATAGTTACCCTAACAACTTGTCAATCCATGCAACTTTGGACATGATACTAGTCAACCAAATTAGGCAAGAAAAAACGATGAGGGACCACGAAGGAACCTCATCTTAGTACAAGAAAACAACCATCTCGGGTTTAAAACAAGAAAACAACTTTTTACAGCGCCACATACTCTTACATTATTTTGATTTTGTACACCCTTTTTTGAACAACATCGTCGGTTCGGATTCCTTAACATTTCTGCGATATTTTGCATCCCAGGGTCCCAAAAGTTTGTCCCATTTACTAAAAAATCTAGGATAATAGTAACTTAGAAACTAATGATGGCTTTATTTTTTTGTGCAGTAAACCTAACCACCTTAATTTTATAAAGAAAAGTTTTTTAAAAAATTTAATTAAAACAAGAGATGAGTTTATTATCGTAGATGGATAAGAAGGCAGGAAGAACTGGAGTTTATTATCGTAGATGGATAAAAAGGTAGGGAAAACTCTAGAATGATATTGAAAGAAGTGACTGGGCGCCTGCAAAAACTGTAGAATGATACTAAAAGAGTGACGAGACACCTGCAAAAATATGATGTAATATGGGTTGTAATAATATTTTTATAATCAATTCAGGATATGTTATCATAGTACACTCGGGAAAATACAAAACCTTAAGCAACCAAGCTATCCTAATTGTAAACTCTAACTCCCTTTCATTGGAATCACGGTTACACTTAGCATGTGCATCAAGCCTTTTAAATCAGTATGAGACCTATTGGACGAATTGTGTCTCATGAGGGTTTACAGAGAAATACACCCACAAAACCTATCACTACCTAAATTAATCTCCATTAGAGTCTTCTGAAATGGATTGTGTTTCAATTGTGATAGTAGATCAGAAAACTTTGTCACTTTATTCGGTCATCCTCGCCTACAACATACAAACATTGATATCAATGTAGTTGGAAGTGAAATATATTATAGTATCAAAAGTAATTGGATAAAGATTCACCATGATTTCAGTTGTCATTGCTTCGGGACATCTGGATTTGGCGAAAAATGCTTGCTTGGAGGACTAAAAAAAACGTTACTGCTTCTTGGATTACCATATATTTATCAAATATGTTTTCCTATATTCTTTGGAAAAAAATTCCATAATCTCATTTAAAATAATGATAGACTCGGTTCAAAAAGGTATCAATTGGTAATGCTCCTTGCACAACTTTTGGACACGAGCTTTGAGTGACCCAAGTTGTGACAATGACAAATATTCTACTGAATCATAAGTAACCATGTAAGTTAAAGATATTATTAGATTGGATTGAGTAGAGGAAGTTATTTTTTTTTATTGGAGATGAAAAGAAGAATAAAAAGATTTTGGTGTGTTTTGATCGGTGCTGAAGAAGTGAATTTATAAGGACATTTTTAAAGAGTAGTTGATAAAGTAATTTTTTTGAAAACCACATCCGTTGAGATCCAATGACTCGGCAGATACAGCCGTTGATAGCACAGCCACAATCAAAGTTAAAAAAAAATGAAAAAGGAAGTTATACACTACATTACACTCATTCAAAAAAAAGTGAAAAAGGAAGTTATACACTACATTACACTCATTCAAACTTAAAGCTGCAACACTAAAGTTAAAGTACAACCACCTCACCACCATAATGAAAATTATATTCTTATAAGGTTGGTTCAAGTCTTCACTTTCATATTTATCTTCATCTTCTTCCTCTACATATCCATCTTCATAAACATGTTCACCTGTATACTTATAACCATCTGGAACTTTTTCATAAAATTGTGATCCATCATTTTCAGCATCACCGGGAACTTGTCCATAATAATCAAATGCACCATTTTCAGTTTGACTAACAACTACTTCTTCATATAAGTCTGTATCATTATGTTCTCCATCTAATGATGTTGGTTCCACGTATTCCACATCCGAACCCTTAAAACTTGATGCTTATGATGATTGTGTTTGGCTGCCTCTAACAGGACGCAATATAATGTGCGCAACAAGATCAGTTCTTAGTTAAAGGTACAATTCAAGATTTTTTAGGCCTGAGATAAAAACACGACGATCATCAATAGGCTCTGCAATTTAATGTGTGCAACAAGATCAGTTCTTAGTTAGGAGCAGGAACATCTATATCTCATCCACTATTTTGACGTTCATGCTCAATAACCATGTTGTGCAAAATAAGACAACATTTTATCATTAGGTTCAGGTTAGATTGTTGCCAATACTTACATGGAGATCCGACAATTATAAATTTCCCTTTAAGCACTCCAAAAGCAAGCTCAACATTTTCCTTTTTAGCTATTTGATACTTGTTGAATCTTACCAAGTCTGAGATCTCCAATGACAGGGTGAAAGCTTGTGCAATTTTGGATAGATACCACTGGATAAGAAATAACTCATGTTGTATTGGTGAACATTGATGACATGATTATATGGTATACCCTTGAGCATGTTATCAAAAAGGGGTGAGTGTGCAAACACATTCAAGTCATTATTTGACCAAGCCTTCCAAAAAGAACATGTCAAAACTATAAATCATATGATGCCACCGCTTCTAACACCATTGAATTGTATATATCTTTACCCCGATATGTTCCTTGTCAAACCATCGAGCATTCCTTTCATGGCCACTACATACAATCAATACTATATTACATTCCAGGAAATCCTCGTTTGACATTCTCAGCTAGAAACATCTTCACATCTTCAAGCGTAGGTTGGTAGCAAGTATCTTTCTCCAAAAGTCATGCATATCGTGTAAAATCTCTCTTTAGATAATAGTATGCCATTGAGGCTCCCATACGGGTATGATTATCGATATTCTCAGCAGTTGTACTTTGAAAAGAATAAGAAAAGGAAAGAAGGGGAAAGAGGAGCGCAAACCCGTGCTCCTCCTGGGAGTTTATACCTCTGAGAAGTTCTCGTCCAATTCTGTCAGCCTGGTCAAGGTTAACCCATTCCTTATTCTACTTCGCTGACGAAAACCCAAAGTTAAGCGAAATCGGGCCACCATAGGAGTTTCTTTTCAGGTGGCCCTTGGGTGGCCTTACAGAAAACTGTCATTTTGTTTACATATTTTTCAAAGCAGTAAGCTGTTTTTTTTTAATGAAACCTGTTTTGAGGCATACTCAAGTGTTTCGAAGCATACAAAACCATTTTCCTATCTATGGTGGGTTTATAAGGGGTGTCCTAATAGTGGGTAGATTACTAAGTTACCTTAATTATTTTAAACTACTTAAATACCCTTCACATGAATTAAAACATAAACCTAAACTAATCAAAATCCAAAATCATTTTCATTCATAATTTATCAAACCGTTCTGATTTTATTTTTTGTCAACGATTGGTTGTTAATTCATAAATCTTTGATCATTGATTAAAACCACGAGTATAAATGAGTCGCGTGAAGTGTTGCGCAAAGAGATTTAGCTCCATATCCACATATTGGAACCCAGATCTTCTTCGATTTTTTTATGTTTCAGATTAACAGTTCGGCTGATATTGAAATATCACGTTTTCTGCCGAACCCAGTTTATAGTAGAGAAGACCTTTAGGTTCGGTTGATTATCTGATATATTATTTTTGTCCGAACCTTGTTTATTTCGGATAAAATTCATGTACGGCTCGTTCCAAAGTTAGATTACTAGACAAACCTATAAAAATGATCCACCAAGGCAAGGTTTGGCACATATTGGAAATGCAGTTGTATAGTCGAACCTTTAACTTGTGTTTTTGCACTACCAGGTTCTGTTGTATCATAGTAAGCCGAGCATGACTCTGTAAGTCGCAATTTACAAAACACCAAACTACGGAGTACAAGTTCGGCCAACAACGATTGCAGTTCGAATAAGCCGAACATCAAATATATTTTTCATACACTTAGGTAGGTTCCTCTTTAGAAATATCATTTGAACAGCTCTTCCCAACAAGATTCGGCTAGTAAATTTATAGCCGAACCCACACTGAAAATACGAAAAAGCTTGTAAAAAAAAAATTTCTGATCAAAACAAAAAAAAAAATCATTTTTTATCAAGAATTCAACCTAAAAAATGGAGATTACACATCGTCTACAAGTATACTTGTGAATCTAATTTGAATCACACATTTTGGTCACTTCTAATCACTAAAACCAAGCTCTTTTTTTTCACTTGTTCTTCTTCCTCTCAAAAATTCAACTCTCTCACATAAATCTGGTTTTTCTAATGATTTAATTTTAATCAATCCTTAACACTTCTAATTAACTCTAATCATAATCATTAACACTAATTATGTAAGGGTAGTTATGTCATTGCAAAAAAAAGATGGATAAGAGGTGATGGATTCTTTTACCTGTGATCCTATTTCGGTACCATTAGGTATGTCTCAAAATAGAATTCTTTTTAATGGGAACGCTGCTGTTTCACTGTTCAAAAAATAGTCTCAATAAAAACTAAGAATTCGGTTGTATCTGCTATGTTTGGAACTTGTGGAGAGCTGCATGATTTATAAAGGGGATACCAAACTTGTGGAGAGCTGCATGATTTATAAAGGGGATACCACTATTAGCGGGGTGATACCAATTCAACGATCCGACGGTCAGGATCTGTTAACATTTATTTACCCTATATGGATTGGTATCACCCCCAAGTAATACTGGTATCCCCTTTATAAATCGTGGAGAGATGAGCTAGTTATTGAATTATAAAACGACCTTTTTTTTTGGCGGGGAGTGGTTCTTATGGAAGGGCGGGGAAGTCCATAAAAGTGCATGACATACCGTGCCTGACTTACAAGTGAGGCCATCTTCTATCATCTTCTATCCATTTCTCTCCAACTTCATCTATTTGGTTACCAGGTAACCCGACCAAGCTGATTTAAAAACAACCTTGAGACCTCTTGGATCTAAAAACAACCTTGAATCTAAAAACAACCTCGAGACCTCTTGGATCTCCACTGCATTGTTTCGAAGTAGTAGTGAAGCCAACCCAAGTAAAAGTGCTTTAAGGTTTAGTGGCAGCATACAGCGTCAAATTCTTATATCTTATATCAAAGGATTAACTCCCTGCAAACAGTTAAGGCCGGACTGTCAAAGGGCTCAAAGTTTCTAGAATATATCCAAGGATAACTCCCTGCAATCAGTTAAGGACTGACTGTGAAAGGGCTCAAAGTTTCTATAATCCTAAAGATGATGTGTCGATTGTGTTTATAAGATGATTAAATACCCTGCTACTGTTAAGATAACATAACCACAATCCAATATTATGTTGTTTAGATGCAATTACCTTAAGAAAAATAATAACAAAATGGCAACTCTTCGGTAACGTGATTTTGCCACCAGACATCAAAATTCTGAAACAGAACTTGGACAATAAATAAATGTTACAGAAATCCTAGTTTGCAGCCATGACTGTACTGTCATGGCTAACGATCCCTCATCTGCAGCTATGCCCATTTTCACCCAACTCTGTGTAAATGGATGACCAACTTAATCAACAGCTTGATACCCTTTCTACACATTTATCACCCTTCAAAACTCGAAGACATCTACTAGCATCCATAATATGCGATACTCATAAACCTAAACCTGAAAAATAAAACAATTAACCAACCTAATGGATGCCTAGCTCTGACATAATTATAATCCCATTATACAAAATGTCAATGACACGGGAGTATACACGACAGATGGAAGCTTACTGACCAGCTAAAGTTGATGAAAATGAGATAAGAATGTGATTTCGAGTGGTTTCAGGGAGAACCACAGAAGTTTAAACTATGGTTTGCAGTGTGAAAAACATTCATCAGATTAGACAGATAAAAAAACAAGGAATGGCATTTCCATCACCAAAAAAAGTGGAAAGGAATTGCCACTGCCATGTCCTTACAAATTCTAGAATAGCATAATTTTAAACAAACAATTAACCAACCTAGCGTCCTAAATTCGAACAAAACAAACAAGTGTTTCAACCCGAGAACCAATAAACCTACCAAGCTCCCCTAAAAACGAACGACGGATGCCGAGCTCTGACATAATTATAATCCCATTATACAAAATGTCAATGACACGAATGTAATACATGGCATAGATGGAAGCTTAGTGACCAGCTAAATGAGATAAGAATTTGATGTCGAGTGGTTTCAGGGAGAACCACAGAAGTTTAATCTATTGTTTGCAGTGTGAAAAACATTAATCAGATCAGATTCATCGGAAAAGAAAGAAAAAAACAACAAGGAATAGCATTTCCATCACCAAAAAAAGTGGAAATGAATTGCCACTGCCATGTCCTAACAAATTCTGGAATAACATAATAATGTTTTGGATTCTCAAATCTTTGAGAACCTATGATTCTAAGCAAATATTTGAACAGCTTATGGTGATTATCTGAGATCAGATCCAAGGAAAACAATCATCGTGCATATAAAATTGTATTCCCACGTATAAACCATGGCCAACTCCTTAAACAACAAATACCCTATCAACTTAGAATACAATCTACATATAGAAGACTGGGTTGTTATCCAGCCTAAGTAGCTAGAATACGATCATTGGTAATCACCTTGAAGAAAGATACAGCTTATTACTATGCACCGAAGCTACACCTGCAAATTCAATGGGTGCACGTCCCAGACTTCAAGCCCACATAAGAATCTCGATTGAGACTTGACTTATGTTGAAGCATCTAGAATTCTATTCACCACTAATTTTCCTTGTCTAATGAAAATTTAGAAAATCTTCCCAATCAGCTTCACATGTGTACAAAATCTAGGATTCCAATATCTGTCTTAGTAAAGATTTTCATGAACAAGTAACCAACTCCAATACTCTACATTTAAGTCCATCCTAATCAAATGACCTATACTTACACTAAAAACCATCTGGTTAAAATCCTAAAACATAAAAAAGATAGGTAATAACCGAAGTGGCAAGTAGTAATAAACCTCGTGATCACACCACATACAATTTATATAGAATTTAGTGATTCACATATCAATAGGCATACAAACACACTTAAACAACTTAAAAATCCATGTATCAGATAACTTGAAATTTAAAGAAGAAAAAAAAGGAAAAAGAGTTGTTTAAAAGGAAAAACAAACCCTAGATTTTATCGATATCCTCATCTTCGAATTCAATGTAATCAGAACCAGCACCTTCATCTTCATCATCAAGTCCACCAGTAATTCCTTCATTAAGTCTGGTATTCTCAGGTAATTCACCGTAAGCTTTCAAAAGCCTAGCTTCATCAGGCATGTATTTCAAGATGACATCAGCTTTATCATCTTGATAATCTCTTAATCCAACCAAAATTATATCACCAGCAGCGATCCAGACTTTCTTATGCATCTTTCCTCTGATATGACTAAGTCTTTTGGTACCATCGATACACATAGCTTCGCATCTTCCATTACCAAGCATCCGGAGAACTTGTGCATATTCTTGTCCATCTTCTTTGAATACAAGTTCTCTTTTCTCATCGTCTGCTTCGTTCTTTCCTCTCTTTCTATTCTTACCTCCCTTTCCTTTGTTCTTCGGCATCTCCGCTGCTTGATCTGTGAAACTCTAGAAGAGTTTTCTACCTTAGATTTTTCTGTTAGGATCGGGAAATAAAAAACCCTAACCCTAATTTCTTCTGTAGCCTCTGCTGATAATTCCTCAAAATGCTCTCTTCTCGAAACACTTGTCTTCCCAGTCTATCTATTAAATGCCGTATCGAGGATTCTGAGTTAGCGTTAAAGCCACGGACCATGTTGGTGCCTTGGGATTCTTTATATTAGTCCGGTGGATGAATGACATCTGTTATATTGGTGCGTGGACACTTCTACCTGTTGGCAGATATTACTTCTCGCTCTTTTGTCTTGGGTGCACTTGGGTGATGTCACTGTTTGGCTTCACGGACTTTAGGGGTGCCAGTTTACTAGGATGGATATCCATATAATCAAACACTAAAAAGTCCTCAGTTTTATGTGGATTTCTTTGGAATTTTCAAAACGTGTTCATTATATTTGCCGTTATGACGGAGGTCCCGGGAGGCATCAGTCCCCCAGGACTGTGGTCAACTTGACATGTCAGGCTGCGGGGGTCTAGGGACAGCGTCCCATAGCAGAATGCGAGACAGCAATTTAAATTTTAAGATGAACGTGTCTCTGCCAATAGCCACCATTGATGCCTTTTGAAGGTGTCATTTGATGATGAACATACATCTGACAGGTGTCTAAAACACCTTGATATTTATCTATTGTTTATCCTTTCTTTGTGAGTTTCCTTGTAAATTATGTATCTTATGATTGAGTTTGAGTTTATTAGGTGCAATGGAACGAAAGATGAAGAAAATGTTCATTTGGAGCAAGAAAGAGATTAGGCGGTCAGTTTTGTGAAACTGACAGGCCACATATTAAGTGGGCAGCTCTTATCCAAGTCGATGGGTGCCAATAACCAATCCGTACGGACAGACCTAATTAGGTCGAGTGTTTCTCAGACAACTAGTTTGTCTTTCATTATACAAGCACCTGAAATTGAGAGAGAAAGAAGGAGGCGCTGCTAAGGTGACCTGAAATTCAGAGACAACAACGGAGATCAGGAAGATGATGCTGCTGGTTCGAAGGATGAAATTGGTTCGGATATGCTTCAATCAGAAAGAAATGATGAAGAACAAGTGATGCTGTGGCCATGGTTGCATCTGTGGTTGAGAAACCAGGTTTGATTGAGGAAGAAGCTGAGCTTGATTTCAAGAATAAGAAGATGGGTTTTAATGGATTCAAGTCTACAACAGGTGTGGATGATTATCAAGGGTTTGTGATCGATTTGGTTTTAGGGTTTCTGCTGATGTTCATGGGGATGAGGAATTGAACTGAGAAATTGTGAAGAACAGATTGAGAAGAAATAGAAACCTGGGTTTGCGATGGGTTAAACTCAAATTCAAGTTTGGGTCGATTATGGAAGTGAACTGAACTTCAGATGCTGGGAGTTGGTGGAGGTTGCTATGCAGGATTGATGCTGTTCAAGATAGTGATTGCTGCTGTTTCTGAGTTGCAGTACAGGGAATGTGAGAATGGTGGTGAAGCTAAATTCTAGAAGCTGAGACTACAGATGGATAATGGTTTGATGTGCTGGTTAAGGAATGAATGTATTGCAGGAGCAGTGGAGGTGTTTGAGACTTGGGTTCTAATCTAAATTGGTTGGCAGTGGCTCAAATCGGATGCGAGAGTCGGCGGCGACAAACTGATGTTGTTGCAGTGAATTAGATGTATGTTTTAGGTTCAAGGGCATTGCAGGTGGATGGATATGCTGAGCTTGTGCAATGCAGGTAAGTGATAGTTACAGCTGAAGTTGGGGCTGTTAACTGGTGCTTCTGGTGTTGAACATGACTTGCAAGTAAGAAGCTGATTGCAGAGAATGGGAGTTGGTTTGCAGTGGAAGCAGGCAGTGTTAATAAGGGTTATGAAGCAGCAGAAGTTGGTTGTGTTGGTGGTGACCATTGCAGGCTGAGAAGATTATTGCAAATGGAAGGACTGAATGGATTTGGGTTACTGAATGAGCTGCAGTGAAGAGTGGCAGTGTGAACTACAGGGAATGTTCTAGCATTGTGCAGTTGGTGAATTGCTAGGATTAGAGCATGGGTCTGTTTTGCTGTGACTGCGTTTGGCTAAGCAAGGAAAGGAGTGAGATGATGGTGCAGTTCTATACTTCAGGGAAGCTAGAATGAATTGCAGCTGAACTGGAATGGCCTTGATGTTACAGGTTAAACTGAAGAAGGGAAGCACTATCTGCTGTAGGAGTCTGAATTAGCCTTGAATCTGGTGGAAGCTTGAGAAGAAGTGGCCGGAGCTGATGGGTTATGTATGAATGAATGAAATGCTGAATAGATGTGTGTTAGGCTGTTACAGGGAAGGGCTTTGAAATGGCTGAATCGGCCGGAAATGACCAGAAAACAGTAAAACTGGCAGGAATCGGTTATAGATGAGTTGACAGAGAAGGCTTGGACCTGTATTGAACGGGCTATGGCTGCTAATGGGCTGGAATGTGGTCAGGCCTTGGTCGAGTTTTTGGAACCTTCTCCCACAACAGAGAAGCTATATAAGCTCTCTAATTCTATCTCTTTTATATCTTTGCTACTACTTTGTTTTTCTAGGGTTTCACATGATAGTTCTTCTTTGCTTTCTATGATGATTTCCAAAAACACAAGTAGTTGATTTTGTTATTGGTTAAAGATGTAGTTGGATTTTGAAAACAAGTTATGGATTTTATGAATTAGTCTTTTCTTAATATTGTCGTTCACTTTCTACGGTTATAATAATTGTATGATTGATGTATTGCAATATGATTGAATGTTTGTTTAGTTAAGTCTAGAATTGATTGAACTCACATCCATATCTATAGCTAATTTAGGGTTCATCATCGAGCGATAACCTTGAATACGAGTAGCATGATATGATTATGGTTTGTAGTGATACACTTTTGAAATCATATGTAGAAATTGACCTTTGTTCGAATTGTTTGTGCAATGTATTTCAATTGCATTGAGTAGCCTATTTCACAAATCTTAATGCTCTTTGGGAATTGAACTTGATTAGCGCAAGGCGTTGAGTTATTCTCTAGGTAGTGTTCATACTTGCATCGTTTTACATGAAAGTGTGATGACTTAGGAAATTTACGGAGTATTCTTGCAATAAGGTACTCTAGGGCTTTTGATGATAACGAGATTAAATATGAATTCTAATCATACATTCAATACTTGTTTACAATTGAAGATGAAACCTTTGACCAATATTCTCACAACCTTGATTTGCGTATTTACTTTTTATTGTTTTGCTTTTATTTTATTTTAGTTTATGAAAATCAGAAAATCCCCCTCTTGTT
This sequence comes from Papaver atlanticum, assembly GCA_023531105.1. Taxonomy (NCBI): domain Eukaryota; kingdom Viridiplantae; phylum Streptophyta; class Magnoliopsida; order Ranunculales; family Papaveraceae; genus Papaver; species Papaver atlanticum. The sequence goes on along the minus strand of JAJJMB010011676.1, from coordinate 996,848 downwards.
ATTTATAGAAACCGAAACAACTTGACAACCTAAGTCCTCTCTGTGGGAACAATCCTTTCTTGCCCTTGCTTCATTATATATTTTGAGTAGTAAGAAAGTGTAATTATTTTTGACGCCTACGACAGCGATTAACATCTACAAACGACATGAAATCTCTATAAGTAGCAGTGATTGTTTCTCTTGAAAACACATCAAAACATTATTGTTTTCTTCTTCTCTAATAGCATCATCAGAATCTTACAAAGTGTGTTCTTGGTCGGTCAAGGAAGTACAATCCTTGAATTCGATTATGCTGTTAGGGCTTCATTGAATTCTGAAAGCATAATTCGAGTGACATGTTGTACTCGCCAATTATTGGGGAAAGGTCGGATTATTTTTTTAAAGAATCGAAAGAGCCTTGAAGTCATGGGTACACCATTCTTCTGTTGGTTTTTATCCTCTATTTTTTTGACCCAATTTTCCAACAGATCTGGGTATCCTCCGGAGTAATCTGGTACCCCCATTAGTAACATTACGATTTAACCGATGAGGTTTTTTTTTTTTTTTACATATGTTCGGTCCAAAGAAAGCCGATAAGTCCTCAAAAATTGAAGATTATAAGAGCATCACCAATAGCAAGTGAAACAAATCTTGCGTGGAGGTATAATTTAGATTTTTATTTACAAAAGTTCGTACATTTTGCAGAAATATAACTTTTTGGTTTATAAACTATCTCTAATAGTATAAGGTTTTAGCCTTAAAATTTATAGATGGTTACAACTAATTTTAAAACTAAACTAATTTATTTATTTTCCTATTGGTTTATTTTAATTCTAGATAACAATTAAAATAAAAAAAATTAATTAAAATTGATGACATAGAGGTCATTCTGAAGATCTAGATTACCTTTGTATTTATTTTGTCACCCCTCATATTTTATAGGACCTACTATTGATTTATTTGAAATTGGATCTAAAATCCTATGTGTCATGAAAAAATAAAACTTCCACCTTCTATTGGAGATGCTCTAAGTAACTTCAATTAGGCACCGAAGGAGTACACAAAGACCCTTTTCCTGTTAGAAGCTGTATGCTTTCTGGGGACTCCGTCTACAAAACCGAACAGTCAATGATGGAGCATATGTGCGAACTTCTCTATTTCTCCAAGGCACAACGTCAAGACATATTTGTTACCCTCAATTATGTTGTATCAGGCAAGCGGATGCCTTCGATTGATGAAGCTGCTCCTAAGCCTAAACCTCTTCTGGGAGACATGACTGGCATATGTGACTGGGGACTCTTAACCACTCTTCATCTCAGAGATGTCGAGTTTGGAAAGATGTTAATTGATGCAGGTACTGATATCAACATTGTCACTATCCATACTCTGAAGGATGCGAGGATTTCCAAAAAACAAGTTATCCACTGTCCAACTACGGTCAGGGATTCGAAGGGAAGTCCAGAAGCGCTTATGGTTACATCACTCTTGAAATAAAGAAATGAGACACCCGAACGCCTGCCAAGCTTCATATTGTCAAAGAAGATCCAAATTATGACATGGTTCTAAGGCGCTCATGGATGCATAACAACAAGGCGAGACTAGGTGTATCTCCCTTACCAATGTCTACACCTTCGAGGATCTCCAATGAGCAGTCAAACCCTGAAGACTACCTGTTTCCAGAATATCATCAGCTAGCACATGTGAAGCAATTACCTGGAGAAGATACAAGATCGTACATCCGAAGGTTTCGCACACAAGTAAGTCTTGTTGAAAAACTCCCTTTACAACCATCTATTCCTCATGCCATCAAGACCTGGGGACTTTATCTGACTATCAACCCAACTGTAACTAGGCGATGTGAATGGAAGGCTGGTCCTTTTCAATACTTAATTAAATGTTTAGAAGTCATCTCGGTTGAAGATAAGAAATCTAGAAACCATGTAGTGATACAGCGCCCAATCCCTTTCAAGTTGGAGATATGGTATTGAGGATCACTACTAGTACTCGGCTTGTTGCACCAATTCTCCCAGAAGGCATAGTGGAACCTTACCTAGTTACAAAAGTCATACTGGGTAGCTATTGTAAGCTCATTGGTACTGACAAGATGGAAGGGTGGTAATACATGCTAGGTGGCTCAAGTTTTTTCAGTGCCTAGAACGTTATATCATCATTCCCTAGTAATTCCCTTGTTTCCATGCAATATTTGTAATTCCTCCAAATTGATTGCACCAGCTTGCATTCATAATTAGGATTTCAGTTTATTAGTCAATTAAAGCATTGTTTCCTTTTAGAAAATTGTTCACAAACCATTTCAAGACAAAATCTCTATAAATTCAAAATTCTTGCAAAACAATTACCTACTTATTCAAAACCAGAAAATCCAACCATAAAAGAACATCTTTTGTCTTTCAAAACACATAAGAAGAAATCGTTTTGAGTAGAGAATAAAGGCATTCAAGGGAAATCAATTAGCAGCAACTCATTCTTTTTAGAGAAAACATCTTTCATATCCTGAAGAGCAAACTGCTTCAACTCCAACTCCAAAGACAACTTTTCAATTTCTGCTTCTTTCTGATTAATGATATCTATGGAGGGGGCCACACCTATTTTAGTTCGCAACTTTTTGGCTTCGGAAGTTCCTTGACAGAACCAGGAGACATTGAACCCGAAGTCCACACACATGTCCTGATAATACTCCCAATTTGCGATTACCTTTTTATAGGAAGCATGCCTGGTCGTACTGAACATCTCGTCTATCGAAGATAGAGCCTCCTCCACACGCTTTGCCACACAACAAAACTTCTGGGTTTCATAGTTATGGCGACGTGTCCATACTTCTTCCATATTTGAGTGTACAACTCAACATACTTAAGTGATAGGATTCTGGGAAAACCCTATATGTGATAACCGCAATCGCACGGTGTCTAACTAGTAGAAAGAGGCAAGTACGGGTCGAACCCACAGGGAGCGGTGGAAATACTGTAATCAATATTCCTAATTGACTAACCAGAGATGATGCTTTTGGATATATTTTTTTAGAATTTAAAGAACTAAAAGGATGAAAACAAAAAGAACTAATTAAATGCAATGAGAAAGTCGGTTACAAGGGTTTATATTATCCACCACAATTTCTATTCAATTACTGAAATGAAACATAATTCATAAATATTTATTTATTGTTCGTTCTATCGACATCACCTATTAATGTATTAGAATCGCAAATATCACTGGTATACCCTAAGCATGGCACATCAAAAGAATAAATCCAAGCATGCACCATCAAATTGCATCAGCGAGAAAGTTATACGAATCTAAAATATTGATTCATAAATATTATATGGCTCTTCTAAGCATAACCCATCAAAGATATTAACCCAAGAATGAAATTATCAAATAATGAGACAAAAATATATTATGAACCGAACAATTAGGCACAAAGGTTATTGTATACAAAACCGGTGAAGCAACAACTTATTTTTCGATTAATCAATAAACAATATCAAGAATTAATCTAATCAAATCATAATAGTCTTTTGCTCAATTTTATTCAATTCAAAGTAGCCTAAAACTCCATGTGGTTTCAACATAAACCCTAGCTACAAAGAAATCTAGCAAGACATGCTTATGGGTTTCTTAAAACCCATCAAAAATAATAGCACATGAGAAAAGATTAAACGATATCGTCTTCGTCGTCTCTTGTTATTAAGCTCTACAAACACCTCCGCAGCCGCCGACCTTCTCCTCTATGTCTGTCACCAACAGAGAAAAACCAAAACTAACGCAAAACCGGCCTCCTCCTTTCCTTTGATAGAAAAGCCTCAAAATCTCATGCAAAGGTAAGAAAATAAAGGTGCATATTATAGTTTCCTTTTTATCCCTTTGGATGTCGACACCTCTTTAACTATCAGCAGCGAACAAAAGACTTCTTTCCACCGACTGCTCATAGCTCAGCCAATCCATTTCCCTTTCCATTTCAGTCACGTCCAAGCTCTCAGCTCAATCGAATCACCACAGAATCTTGTCAGACTTCTTCATTTTCTTCCACCATTGTTTCATCGATTGCCCAATGCTCAGCTATCAACAACACCAGCTCCGGCCATTGCCCATAAACCTCCATCTCCATTTACTTTTTTCGGCTACATCACCCTGACTTCATCAGACTCGAGCCAATATCCAACTGTCGCTGGACTAAGAAGAAGAACTTGAACGTCGTCGTCGGCAGATATATAAAGACGATGCCAATAATCACTATGTTGCACTACTCGTTCTCTTCTTACTGTCATCTCTTCTTTCTTTGTTTGCTTCATTCAAACACGACAAAAGCTCATAATCCTCTCTGACACCAGCAGTCATCGCATTGAACCCTCCATTGATCGCAGAACTAATCTCTTCCCATCTAGCCACCATCATTACAACTGAATACGTCACATAACACCCATTTCCATTCTACTTTGAGAACTCGCATCGACAAACAATACCCATTTCTACTGCCAGCCATCATCACTGACGAAAAGCCATTCATCTTCGCAGCCGTACTATGAACTGACCATAGTTTATGCCATCTCCTGCTTCATCTTCTCCATTCGAGTACCAACAGTTCACCATAACCACCAGTCGCATCACCAGCTCCTTATTTCTTTGACTGCAATCTCAGGCATCTTGGTCACCTTACCAATTACTACAGCTCAACCAGTTAACTCCACCAGCGAAACCCAACTTCGACATTGGAGATCATACACATTGTTGCTGTTGTAGAACATCACCAGGACTGAGACTCGCTTCTCCATCTCGGCATCATCAAGAGTTTCTCATACAGATTCACCTCTACTCCACTACTGAATACCATGTTTGGGTTAAAACCCATCAAGTAAATCATGAAGAGACACAAACACCACCGCCAGCACTAACTGCAAGGACAATCGGTGGCATCATCTTGCTTGGAGAACTGAAAATGTGCCACAAAATTTATTCCAGATCCATCCTCTTCGATAAGAACTCAAGCTGCACATTAGCCGACAGCTCATCTTCCTCAGGTACCAGATTACGGCACGGTTATGATGTTAAAAAAGCACCATTTAGCTTCGGATTCTTCTGGTGATTGGATTCGTGTGTACTTTCTACAAAAGCACTAAAATAATATTATTAGCAAAATAACGAGTCCTAACTAATGTAAATATGGGTTAAATTTTGTCGTACTTACATGCTTATCATTAAGCGAGACACTGAATCCTCCAACTAGTACATGGTATGCGAGAGGAGCATCGAATGAAGGGTCGAAGATAGCATCTGTGGCAGAGTATTCGACCATCATAGTTGTCTTCTCGATCTCAAGGGAACAGGAGTACTCATGTCAACTGTCATCACAGTAGTGACTTCCTCTCTTATCCTAAAAGGCATGAAGGTATCTTCAACATCATCAATTGCCACCATCTCTGCATTATCTTTTGGTTCACCCTCAACCTACAACATCATTCCAACAAGGTCATAAGATTCAAATAGCAAGGCTTAAAAGGTGAATGGGTACAAGAATGAAAGATGGGAATACATACATTCAGAAAAGATCAAGGAAACTTACATGTTCATCCTTTGTTTAGCTTGGAGAGTTAGACTTGTCATCCTTATGCTCTGGAGCGCTACTTCGGTCTCCACTAGATCTTGAATCTGATTGGTCACCATCTTCGTTACCCGAAAGCGGCTCAGTATCACCACCATCATATTTTCCTTCATCTCCGCCTTCTGAAGATATCTTGGATGTGTTGTTACTCGGATTACTTGCTGCTAATGCGAGTCTAGTAAAGGCATTCATCTTCACATATAACACTATTGGATCACCAGTATTACTTCGAACGATCCGGCGCTAGATTGACGGATGAAGTTCAACATGACTAATTCAAAAATTACTCAAATAATTTAGCTGGTCAAGCGGAAAGATATGTGTATACCTGTACGGTTGGAGAATTGATAGCCAAAGTGGTTGTTCGGATGCTATTTGCAAGGTTCTTTGACCTAATCTCCATCTCTTGGGGACTGAGCTCATCCTTACCTCTGTCCTACCTAGGTTTCACATGACTTGCTCCCTGAAACATCAAGCAAGTTGTATGGGTGTTTAGATGCACACTAACGGATTTAAGACTGCTGGAGATGTGGATCCTTACCTGAGATGGCTCATTAGAATCTTTACGTTTACTAGCAGGGAGTGTCTTCAATCTGGGGTGATTTTCCATGATCAGGGAAGCGGGCCTATCACGTGGTACTGTCACGAATGCCTGTACGAATTGATGAAACACAAAGAGCTTATCCCGCCAGGACTCTTTGTATTTGAAAGTCACTACTGGTCTTCTACTTGGGACCAAGAATGAAATACTTTTCTCTTCTATGTGAACACTTGTATCTAATACAGGTTTTATATAATTTATAAGGGGTTTTGGTGGACGATGAGAAGGGATTCCCTAGTCAAAACACATCTGACGAGCAGCCCTATCGACGTTATAAGATTATATAGTGAAAGTGTTAGAGCACTGCTCGGTCGAACTCGCAAGCGTTTTTATCTCAAGCTTGTTTGTCAAGTTTAGTTGCCAAAACTATAAGTCTTGATTTCTAGTCTACTTATAGCTAAGTCTCGGATTAGGATCGTAAGTGTAGTTGAGCTTTAGACTTCACGGCGTTCATCGAATGAAGACGAAGAACTACTCAAGGGAACTTGTGGAAATTCATCAGCAAAAGGTATGTGGAGACTTGAACTCATCTATCACTCAAAAGTCTATCTACTCTATCTCCTATTTGAGACAAAAAGTCGTATTGCTATATAGACTTCAATTATACACATTTGGTATTTCGAGCCGAGTTTATCTTGCTTATCTATTTCTCGAAATATGTGTTAGTAAGCTTTCGATTTAACCAAGTTCATATTTTATTCTTGACGAAAGTCAAAAGATGATCATGTGAAAATCGCCTTGTAACATCTTACATGATTTGTGTGAGACAGTCATTTGATGTAGACTCGGAATGTTTCGTATTGATCATTCGATCACTTGAAGATTGCTTTGAAGCTAATAGTTTGTGTGAGACAGCTATTGTCGTCTTCCAAGAATGTTTCAATGATTGAAATGAGGGTTTAGAACATGTAACCATGATTGGATATAAACATAGTGTGTATTCACATTTGTGTAAAGTACAAAACCAGGAACCATGGTATGCGTACCCGTACGCGTACTGGTTGGTTGTTGAAAGTCCGGGAACTAAGTATGCGTACTTGAGGAAGTTCAAGTCCCGTGAATTTCTGCTGGAATTTGGAAGTGTAAAATGGTATGCGTACTCGTACGCGTACTGACGTAACCAAACTAAGTCCGACTACTTAGGTATGCGTACCCGTTTGCATACTTAAGTAGGTTATGTTCTAAAATCGGTTTTTCATGAACTAATACATCTATATAATAAGGAATGCAATCTTTTGCAAACCGTGAAATGATTCGAGTGAATCAAAATCGATTTTGCTTCAATTATGTCTTGTATACTTCTATGAGAATATAAACAAATGAACAACTCTCTAACTAGTTTCATTTGAGTCATTTGAACTAGTTATGATAAAGATGAGTAAGGTTGATATGAAAGTGCTCATATGGCTAACCATTGGTTAACTATTGTTGAACCAACTAAGTGTACACGTTTAGGTATGGTTACCTTTATCTAAATGATGATGATGGTACATTTCATTTGTGTATAACAAGCTAAGTTCGATCTAACGGTTGAAATACATTAGCTTGAATCTAATCAGGTTTTCATCTAACGGTGAATATTGAATGCTTTGTTACCAAGGTAACTTAGATTGCAAACCCCGATTTGAAGACTATATAAAGGAGAACTCTAGCAACTGGGAAACCTAATCCCCACACCTCCTGTGTGATACTAGTTGCGACTAGAGTCGATTCTCCTTTAACCTTAGGTTTTTCACGAAACCCTGTAGGTTAACGACTTAAAGACTTCATTGGGATTGTGAAGCCAGATCCAACTATTTTCTCTGTAGTTGCGTGTTCTGATCTTACTGTTTTCTATCGTGATTGAGTACTATCTTCTTTAAGATTTACTCGAGATTTATTTTCCGATAGGCAAGATTGAAAAGTAGTCACAAACATCTTCGTCTCATCGTTTGTGATTCCACAATATCTTGTTTCGTTAATCGATTAAGATTATTGTGAGGTGATTGATAATACTAGGTTGTTCTTTGGGAATATAAGTTCGGTTTATCAATTGGTTCCTGTTCACCTTGATTTATCAAAAGACGGAATAAAACTCATAGGTATATCTGTGGGAGACAGATTTATCTATATAATAGACTTTTCTGTGTGAGACATATTTGTTTATCAAGTCTTCGACTTTGGGTCGTAGCAACTCTTAGTTGTGGGTGAGATCAGCTAAGGGAATCAAGTGCTCAGAATCCGGCGTGGTTCAAGAGGCGTAAGGAACGCAACTGTACCTTGATCAGTATGAGATTGATTTGGGTTCAACTACATTCCAGTCCGAAGTTAGCTTGGTAGTAGGCTAGTGTCTGTAGCGGCTTAATACAGTGTGGTGTTCAAACCTGGACTAGGTCCCAGGGATTTTCTGCATATGCGGTTTCCTCGTTAACAAAATTTATGGTGTTTGTGTTATTTATTTTCCGCATTATATTTTGTTATATAATAGAAATATCACAGGTTGTGCGTAGTTCAATCAATTAGTGAATCCAACCTTTGGTTGTTGATTAAATTGATTGACACTTGAACATTGGTCCTTGGTACCGTTCAAGTTGTTTCACATAATAATCAGGCTCATGGATTCCTATCTGTTTGATTTGCTGATTACATTGTGAAACAGAGATACAACTCTTGGATTATTTTTCTTGAGATTGAATCTGACTGTCTAGTTGATTCTCTCGAAAGTATATTGGAGTTTGTCCATACAGATTGCTAAGCGAAATATTGGGTGTGTTTGTTAGACCCCCGCTTTATCAATTGGTATCAGAGCAGGCAAACACGTTTTAAGACCTTATAAGTCTGTGTTTGTAGCGATCTGAATCAGTGGACAAAAAGTTATCTTTTTTTTTACGCATACTAAAATGTCTTCCAAAGCTTTTAACTATGTGTTGATGGTGGTTTTTAGTTCAAGGGCTAAAATCGTAAACCCTGTATTTAATGCGCTGTCATCCTGCAAAGGAACAGAAGCTATTTAAAAGCAATGAGTGCTTAAGCGTCTTCACTCACATATGTATTGAGCAATTCAGTATATCTGTATATATGAAATTTACTCAGAATGGTGCGTGTAACAGCAATCCCAAAATATTATGTGAATTTTATCTTCCACCGGCATTATTAACTAATGCATTGCCTGCCTAGTATTTTCCTATGCGATGTTCCTAGCCGAACTCTCAATGTTGGCATAACATGACGATTAATGTTCGCTCGCAGCGGAGTGGCATGAATCTCCAAAAGTGTTAGTATTGAGACTTGCATGAAAACACTCACGTAGGCCACACCACTCTCTATAAAGAGATCAGCGTGTTTACACACTTTTTAATTAAAAGTTAGCGCGATCGAACGCGTTTGAATTCCTTATGGAAAATCTAGACTGTCCATATCAGTCTTAAAAAACGATCACGGCCACATGATTTGGCCACACAATTCAACAGGCCTAGCCTACTCCTAGCGGAACTAGGTGATCATCATGATGACCACCGGCGGGCTCACTAACATCCCGACTGAACGGATTCCATCTAGTACACCAGCAAGCACTTCGAACGTTAACCCTAATATGGGTGTTCGCGCTATTTGAAAAATAAGCTCAAACGAGCTAAGACCGGCAAAAACGGTCTCAAATACATCATGACCGTCCAACTTAGCCAGCCTAGTTGGACGGCTGAGATCTTCCTTGGAATGATCAAAGATGCGACAGCATACCCATTGGCGTCCCAACTTCTCCCTTGGTCGATCGACCTGCCGGCGGCAAGTCCAGAGGGCGTCAGATTGTTTTCCCAAACTAGGGCGAACGTGCTATTCCAAAGCCCTAATTTTGGTTGCGACAGCATACAACTATCGCAAATCATCACATCCATCCAACTTATCCAGCCAAGTTGGATGGCCTATATCGTATCCCGCACGATTAAAGAGATGCCAATGCGTTCACCGCCGGCCCAATTTCATTCCCGGTCGATCGACTTGTTCATGGGAAGTCAATGACCCATCAAACTGTTCGATCGAACTAGGGTGGACGCGGCCGTTTTAAAACCCTAATTTATATTTGCGGCAGTATGCTACTGTCGCAAATCGATCATGACCACCCATCTTCGCCAGCCGAATCGAGTGGCTTAGATCTAATTTTCGATGGCCCAGGAGATGTCAGCATGCTCACAAGCGGCCCGTCTTTGCACATGGTCGATCAACCTGTTCAAATCAGCGCCCAGCGCTTTGATTCGATGAGAAAAAACTAGGGTTGGCCGCACGACTTCCAAACCCTAAATCAACGACAGCAAGCAGCTGCCGCAAAACCATCTCGTTTGTCCAACTTCGTTAGCTTGGTCGGACGACTTAGATCGGATACTAGATGATCGATGGGATGCCGCTATGATCACCGGCCACCCCCCTCCCGTAAGGAGCGTTCGACCGAGCTACAGCTCGCCCGTGCGATCCAAACGATCGCCCAAAGATGGCCCTTCGCGCTGCTTCAATAACAGTCATTAACTGCCGCAAATCGTCTCGGCCACTCAACTTGGCTAGCCAATTTGAGCGATCCAGATCTAATTTAGATCAACCGGTAGGATTTTAGAATGGCTACCATCCGCCACTCGCCTACATGGAGCGATCGACCATGCAGTAGCTCACCCCTAGAGCTATCAAACGATCGCCCAAAGTTGTCTGGTCACGCTCTTCTTTTTAAGACGATCGACTCGCGACTAATTTAGACAAGCTCTAAAACAACGATGTTACATGCACATCGATTATTTTGATATGCTTGCTTAAAAGCGATGTTTTACGTGCATCAAATACATACGATATTTTATGAATATCGGCTTCACAAATAACTTAGTTAATTAACCTAATAGCGCCGCGTGCTATTCTGTGCGGCAATTCCCATGACTTGACCCATTTACTCGAGACATCAAACGTGTCACAAACTGGGGTATTGGTCTGACAGTTTACAGCGTGCGGCGTGCAACGCACCCACTACAAGAAAGTGTCAG